>PVKS010014427.1:0-48394 GCA_004027875.1 Aplodontia rufa | reverse complement strand
CAATGGAGATCCTGTCTAGTGACTGCAAGGAAAGCCAGGAGACAGGCTTAGAACAGCAGAGATACAAAACCTCTCTCATTTGAGAAGGTTAGAAATATGCCCCAGAACAGAGAATGCTCCTCCTTGATGGTGCTGAATCAGAGCCCTCCATGCTCAAGCCCATGACCCATGGCCCAGAGATCACCCCACAAATCCTGCCACGTGGCTGGGTCATCATAGCCACAGGAAGCCTTCCTACTCATGGGCCACACCTTCCAACAGAGGAAGTGCAGAATTTACATGTTACTCCTTTTCTCCTTGAAGTAGATGTTCGCCTTTAGACGGACTTATGAAAGAAAAATACTTTTAAGTGTCTTATAGTATTCCCAATTAACATTTTGTAAATCATCTCAATGCCATTTTATTATTCTGATTTGATGAGCATCCTGACTATTTTACAGGAGCAAGATATGTTTTTTTGTCATCACAATGTATCCAGAAGAGTTTTCCAAAGATAGTTTACAGAACTAAACTTGACTCTTACTTAAAATATGTCAGAGTAAAGTATGTGCTTAAATAAAAGCATCAATAGCTTATGCCTTAATTTTTGAGCCAGTAGGTAATGATGAATTAAAATGTAGTAAAAACAAAGAAGAATAACAGGATGTTATTTAGTACAATTTTCAAATGGCATGGAATAAATAAACCTCCTATAAGGTGTTAGACTTCATCCAGCACTTTCCAGCTTTCTTTTGGCAACTGCTTTTTATCCATATACATCATTCCATCATTTTTTATCCATAATGCCATTTTTCTCTTATAGACTTACTATAAGCAACTGTCTGAGAATTAAATCTAAATAATAATTCATATTTAGAAAAGGAAATGACACTTGTGCTGTGGTTCTCTCTATGTTATTGCCTTGCTATAATCCTTTAATTTGTGAAGGAATATTTATTGGATAAAGTCACCTAATTCATAAGAAATAAAGACTAACCCAATTACTACACAAAAGAAACATGCTCACTAGCAGGCAAGGATTCTTTAATGAGCTTTCTATTTTGTATGCAGAACCAGGAATAAGTGGTACAAATTAAAGTATTTGAATTCTGAAGAGAGTATTTCCTACCTCAAGAATGTTGTAGAGTGTTAGAAAAAAAAATATACCTTTATACCTCCATGCTATGATAGGGATACACACAGAGGCTGAGGAAACACATAAAGTAGGTGCCTCATTTACATTTGGGCAGAGACTGTAATAAAATAAAAATTGCTTCCTGAAGGGGCTAATGTTCACATGGACACAGGAAGCACCAGGGTGCTCTGCAGGTAGGGACATGCAGAAGGTGGACATGGCAGCTGGGAGAAGAGGGAGAGAGAGGAGACTCAGCAGCAGGTGCTAAGGTGAATACTGAGAGACAACATGATCCTTGCTGGAAATGAAAATAGCTCAATACAGAGACAATAGAGCAATAAAACTGTACTGTGGAAGTGAGGCCTGAGAGTGGAAGGCAGAGGCCAGATCACAGAGCTTTGTTTAACTGTGAAGCAATTTGGTCACTTTCTAGGGGGCAGCTGGAAACCATGATCAATATGGAGTAACTTTAGTAAACCAAGGCTTACACGTAAGTGGAAGTTTTCTCAAATTCCATAAATATTTTTGTATAGCCCTTGCGTTTAACATTACACCAGATACTGTGCAGAACAGAAATGTGATTCCTTATAAATCTTATCCTTGGGAAATTTTAAACTTATTAGACAATATGATCTAAGTACACAATGAGTTCATGAATTGTGAAATGCAGTCTAAGTACCAAAGAAGAGACAAGCCCCAAAGGACAGGAAGAGAAACCATTACTAGGAAGAAAAAAGGGAGTCTAGGGATTGCATTTGAATTAAGATTTCAAGGGTGGATTTTATTTCAACAAAGATCAGAGTAGGGGAAACATCATGAACAATGGTCATAATGTGGACAAAACTATGATGTAAAAGTTAGGAATCTTCTAGAAGTTCTGACTTGTGTGTATAAAGTGTGTTCAAGGATTTTTTTTTTTTTAAGAGAGGGACACTGAGAGAGAGAATCAATTTTATTTAGTTTTTCGTGTGGCTTTCATTGCTCCGACACTTCATTGTATACATGGTGTTGGGCTTTGAACCACATTCTCATGCATGCCAGGCAAGCACAGTAACCACTGAGCAACCACTCTAGTCCCTACTTCAGGTTTTATCTTTGTTTATCTCCTATCAGGGTGTGTCCTCAGACCTCCTGTGCCTGGCTTCTTCTTGTCTTTCAGATCTTACCTTAAACATCTGCTCCAGAGGGAGATTCTCCATGGTTCCCTATGTAAAATGTATCCTGTTCTGCTGTCTTGTCCTTTGTCATTACACACTGATTTATTATTGTTAACTGTTTGACACCAACCCTCCTTGCATGTAAGCAAATGGGCATAGGAATCTTTTATGTCTTTCACTACTATAACCATCAATAGGCTCTTGATCCTTATACATTGAATGAATTACATAAATGACTAAGTCAACAAGATGAGAGAGAAGTTTGAGGCCATATCATAGAAAGTATGCCTAGCAGACAAGTTCACTACAGCAGCTCTTGGCAAGGACAGGAGGGGGCTTTTTCAGGGAGAGGGCAGCTAGAATCTTGCTTCTCCTAGCTGTGAAGCGGTTGGATTCAAGGTGGGGTAGACACCATCCTGAAGCTACTGCTAGTGCTTACGAAAGAAAGGAAATACAGGGGTGGGTGTTGTGCCAGTAGAATATGAAGGAGGAACATTGCAAGATGTGGTAACTGATCAAACAAGAAGGGCAAACAGCCAAAAAGGATTTTCAATTTTCTGGAATAAATAAATAAGAAAATATTGATTCTTTGGCTCTTTTGAGGTTACCATGCTGGCAGGACTGTCCCAAAATGACAAAATGATACTTTTCTGGAAAGTCATCTGTTGAGTCTAGGAGGGAAGCAGGACCACAAACTCATCCATATCTGACCCCTGCTTTATGGAGATGGATCCAGACTTCCCACCCAGAGCCATCCTTCCAGTGACTGCCTCTCAGGTTCGGCCAGGGGTTCAGCAGCAGTAGCCCTCACTATTACCTTCTCTATATCGAGTTTATCTCAAATGACAGAAGAATATAAGTTGTTCAAGCCTGAGCAGCACAATCTGGAATCACACTGATGTGAGAGAGGTTACGTGCTCAAAGTCATACAACTTGCGTGCAGATATGACCTGGTATTTGGATTTCGAGGTAGTCTGCTAAAAAAAAAAAGGCAAAATCAAAAAGGGAAGAACAAAAAAAGTTTCAAGAAAGACTGGACAGCAAGAGTTGCAGATGTTATAAATTAATGAAAATTACATAGGAAAAGGTCACTATCTTTGAGAATTAACATGTCGTTAATCTTCGAGAGAGCAATGTTTTAGGGCAAGAGAATGGTAATACTCAGATTGCATCTTATAAAAAGAAAATAATTTCTATAAATAGAGATTTTAGAAAGAAAAGCTAGAAACAATGTAGTATACCAAATACTCTTTCAAAATTCCCATTTCATTGTTTTTAGCAAATTTGTATTCATAATATTCATATCAATACACATAAATGAAGTTGTAGTTTGTGAAACTATTCCAGAGTACTTTGCTCTGATTTAATGAAGTGAGAGATTATCACGGACAAATTAATTATACTGCATGAGAAAGGGTAAGTGGTTCTTGCTGAAGAAAATTTAAAAAGAATAAGACTTTTTAAAAAATATAAATTAACACCATGCAGAGTCCACCATTTATCTTCATTTCTGAGATCAGAAGTTAAATTCATTGTAATTCAAGATTTTCAATAGACCCACCTTTAAGGTGAGTTGCCCTCATCTTTAACATGCGCTTGTATGTTTCTTAGTCTATATGCTAATATTTTAAGTAATAAGAGCTTGTCTTTTTGTTAGAACTTTACTTCAATAGTTATTTCTCTGGAAAAAAAAAAGATACTGGTTCCTTTTTAGTATGGATAACTTTAAAAAATTAATATCTGTCTTTTACCCTAGATTGTATTTTTATGGGAGGTGGAGTGAGTTTAAAAGTATATTTACATAAAATTCAATCTTATTTCTTCAGGGAAATGTAGGAGATTCATTGGGTCTTAAATTTGCAAAAGATGCCAGTTCCCTAAGACAACAGTAATACTGGTAAATTGGGTTTTCTATTCTGGACCTCCCTTGAGGCTACTTCTATAACACACAGTGTTGAATGACTGCTAGGGGAATTTTCTGGCTAAAGCCCTTATTTCTATACTTAGCCACTAAATGAAAGACCTCCATGAACTATGAAATATAGGAAATTAAAATAATATCCCACAATGGAATGTTATAATTTAGATTTTAATCGATGTATCAATGAATATATATACAAAGAAATATGTTTTACACAAGAAATAATCATACAAAAGACAAAAATTTGAAATGACGTTTACTTAGAATATCATCAAGAAAATTTGCTTTCTGTTGGCCAAAAGTATTACAATTTAACTTGCATGGAACCCTGAAGATATAATGTAAATAATCTTTAAAATCAACCTAGGCTCAATGACATCAGGAGTGCAAACATGAATACTTGCTCTTTACTTCTGTTATTGACTAATGGGTCTTTAGAGAAATAACGCAATTGATTCCAAAAAATATTGGTTTATATTACATTAATTGTACTAATCAGGAGCAATTGGACTCTGCATTTCATTAAGTTGTGATTCAATGTTAAATTCTTGAAGGGAATCAGATCCTTGAATAGACAGTGAGTGTGAATAACCAACAATATCCTGTTAATGATTAAATTATAAAATGACCATCTTTTTCCTGTCTGCCTTTTTTTTTTTTCCTGTAACGCAGAAGATCTCACTCGGCTTCAAGAAAGTAGTTCTGTTCAACTCCTATTTATTGACACATACAAATCACTTAGCACAATTCTGCATGAACAGCCTCAAAATGAGAGTTATTGCGTTATCTCTATCTAATAAAATGTACATTCCTGAGAATTCCATGATAATTATATTCCCATCAGAGCACAGCTTTAAAGAATGATTGTCCTAGTTATATTGTCAAGCATTTAACTCTTTTGTGCTATTCCCAACCTCATGCTTTCTCCACAACATATATATGCTTGTTTTAGCATATTCTGCAGCTTCTCTGCTACAAGCAAACTCCCTTGCTATGCCTTATCCACAGATTCACAAACGGAAGATTTTACTGTCCAGTAGTTTTCTGCCAGAAAGTCATTTTCATTTTCATGATGGAAAGTCATATAAATGAATGTCTTATTTTTCTCACAAAGAATAAAGATTGAATTTTATGTAAATATACTTTTAAGCCCACTCTATGTGCCATAAACATAAACTAGGGTAAAAGGCAGATATTATGTTTAAAAGGTATCCATACTAAAAATGAACCACTATCTTTTAGAGTCCAGTAGGTTTTAAACAGTGTATTTTAAAGTCCTGTATAAAAGTCCAGTAGGTTTCTAGTGGAAAGTCATGAATCAAGTAATTCTGTACTTGATTCGTGTTTTCCAAAATGTTTTTAATCTCAAAACTTCAGGAAATGTCAGATATTTTCAGGGTATTCCTAGTGTCTCAGTTAAATCCTATGCTCACCATTATCTCCTATAATTGCCCAAATCTTGTTTTTAACAGTCATTTTAGTCATTGGGATCTCAATGAGCCATAGACTTCAATCTGTCTCTTCTAAGTTTTAGGCATAAAGTTACTGTGCATGAATTTCAAGACAACTAAATGTTTTTAAATTTTCACATGATAAAAAGATGAATCGTTCCAAAACCCATAGGTATTTTCCAACTCGTGTGTGTGTGTGTGTGTGTGTGTGTGTGTGTGTGTGAGTGAGATTTTTGGTACCTTGGCTGCCTAAATTAATTTCTTTTAAAAAATTCATTTATTTGTTGTAATGGTTATAAATTTCCTTTCCAGGAACACCATTACAGTTTAAGTTTGGTTTGGCTTAGCTAAAATTAACTTTGAAGGACTCGTCACATAAATGTCCTTTTCTAAATTCTCTGGTCTTTTTCATAGACATTGGAAAAGACAGGTAGTCAAATCAAAGAAAATTGTCACTTGGATAAACACATGAACTTTGGTCTTAGATATTTCTTTGTTCTAGCTACATTTGTGGTTTTTTCAGTATATAAAAATGAATTATTACTACAGACTTGGAATGCACATAACACTTGAAACTATGAAAGTACTTGTCAGCCTTTAATCAGCTTCCTGTAATATCCTTGCTATAGCCAAGGAAGCTCAGTGAAATCACTTTGAAATTTCTTCTCAACATTTTGCAGATCAAATGACTGGTTGAAAGTAAGATTTTAATTCTGAATATAATATCTATAAGCTGGAATGGAATTCTTGAGTACTTGAACAATGCTGACCATTTATATCATTTCAGTTTGTTGGTAGGCAGGATGATTTTTTTAAAAAAGCAAAAACAAAAATTCAGATTCTGATTTTTGCAGAATCTGAAAGATAATTTTGGTTACTCCTTTGAGTCAAGGTTCTTATTTCTAGTTCTTAAAGTGTGTTCTTATATGAGTAGAAGCAGAAAAAGATTAAGAGCATAGAATTGTGCATGAAGAAAGTAGTAGGCAAAAATCCCGACACATGAGTTATTACACAAGAAAAAACGTACTAGAGAAATGGAGAGCGAGAATAGAGTATAAGGAGTCTGGGAGTCAGGTCTGGGTTGATCTGAAAATGATAAAGATCTTTCCAAGGAATGAAAGGAAATGTTAGATGCACCCAGCTGAAATTTCACTAATAACAGTAATTCATGCAAAGGCATGACCCACAGTTTATAATTCTTCCAACACTCATGACAATTTAATTCTTTCAAGTTAAAGAAATAGTCTTAGAATTTTTTTTTTGAGATCAATGTGTTTTGTTGACATAAACCTATTTTTTCATAATACCTGGTCCATCATGCCATCATTTCTATTAATATTTCCTCTTTCTGAGATACAACATAATTATATTTCAATGAATACAATGGCCAAATAAGCAGGAGAGGAAAGACTGAAATAATCCACGTGGAATGAAGAGTGTGAAGAATTAGTCTCTGAAATATTGTTTTCTAACAATCCTATTTAATTCAGAACTCCTCAAACGGGATTATTTCACCTTTTTTTTAAAATTAGGTGAAGGAATCTAGGGAAAATTTAGGGTAACTATACTCTAAACAGAAGGATGTCCATTGCCATAAAAATAAACAAATTATTTGAAAGTATATATTTCCAAATATTGTCTAGAATCGAATGTCTGAAATAGCTTCCAGATCTGCAATGTCTTAAACAAATTATAGAGGAAGAAGGAAAGGAGAGAAGAGAGAGAAGTTAGAAAGAATTAATACCGACTTTAATGCGTGAACTTTATTTTCATTCAAATTTGAAGGGATGAATTGAACACCTCATGTGTGAAAAGAATTTGTATTAAGTAAAATATGAAACAATTTAGACACTTGAACACTGATTAGATACTTCATTAAGGAGTCATTTTTAATGCTGTTTTCATGTGACAATGATTTTCTGTTTATTGTTGTGGTTAAGTTCTCATATTTTAAAAACATGCAAGAAATTTTCTACTTATGGAATGCTGTGAGCACAGGAGTAGAGAATGTGAGTTCAGAGATCAAACACATCACATTTGCCATGAATGGTAACGGTTAAGTCTGAGTGGCAACTTGTTATACTAGTCTGCTTGCTTGTGTATATATTTGAAATTTTATATAATAGCCAAACTGTAGAGTATATGTAACAATATAAAAATGCCATTATCTTAAATCATCTTGCTCAGGAAAATCTACTGGAAAAAAAGAGACTTTAAAATTCAAAAATCCTCCCATTGAAATAGAAGTGCATTACATGGAAATACATACATTATAGTAGAATCTATAACCACAAAAATAATGTTGGAGAGGAAAAAGAAAAAGAAAAAAAGGAAGTAAAATGATTTGCACTCCATCCAGGGAGGTAGTATTTCATGTTTCTGTCCAGGTAATAATCACAGTCTACAATGTCTGCGGTATCAAATCCGATCTCTGTTATCTTGAAGGGAGGGGGAAAGCTGGAGCTTGAATTAGAATGAGTTAAACTCCATGCTTTTATAATTATATGATTGTACATGCTTATGTCATGTATACCTAAAAAAGAACTAAAAAAGGGAAAATATCCTGAAAATATTTTAAAAATACATATTATATACATTGAATGGGTTCTAATTTATTTTCTTGTTCTCTCTTTTGTTTTTGTTCTGTTCTTTGTTTCACTTCTACATGTTCAGATTCCCAGAAGGCCTGCAATGCTATGCTCACAAACTTCACAAGACTAAATGCATTCTTCATGGAGAAGGATGTATGCAAGAAAAGTCAGGTACCCTTTATTTCTTTCTGAAGTTAAACATGTTTCCTTGTAAATTTCCTTTACTTTCCAATGGCATGGACAGTTACAATCAGTACTTGAATTTACATATGGAGAAACTAAACAGGGAGAACAAAATTTGCCTATGAAAAGGAGGATACAAGTTCATCCTTTCACTTGGGAGCATTGTGTGGATCAAAATAAAATTTAAAGGAATTTGAGAAGCATGTTTGAAGTATAAAATGATAATAACAATCTCAGGAAATTTGAAGTGGCTTCACTTGCTTTATCATTTAGTCTCAAAAACCCCTCATGTGTAATTATATATTTAGTTACCAAGTTCTTCATAGACACAAATTAGCAAAAGATTCTAGAATCTGATAAAGTATTCATACAATTATTTCTTCATTATCTTTTGAGAACAATTTCTGAATATTATTCATAGAACTTCGGGCAGTCTTCTTATCAGGGGTTGGCATTTACAATTTGCAATATAATGACATACTCTCTAATCAATGTGAAAAATAATGCTTGCTCGACCACTGCAATTTGGAGAAAATGAAAGAGAAAAATTAACATGGGTCTGTGCAGAATGCCTGACCATAGAGTCTTGCATGAGAGGACTAGATTGTCTCTAGATTAGAGATAAATGATATTAAGTTCACTTATTGTTACTTGATATTTTATATAAATATGGATCTTTGATATAAGTAATGTCACCCAATGCAGAGTAAATATTAACATATACTACGAAAATATATTCTACTTAAATCGTCACCATCCTTAGGAAAATCTCTACAAAAGAAAAAAGAAGTTACTTGAGAATTCACAAATCTTCCCCTCTTGCTGGGCACAGTGATGCACACCTGTGATCCCAATGTCTCAGGAAGCTGAGGCAGGAGGATCCCAAATTCAAAGTTAACCTCAGCAACTTAGGTCCTGAGCGACTTAGTGAGACCTTGTCTCAAAATAAAAAATATAAATTGATGGGAATGTAGCTCAATGGTTAAGCAACACTGGGTTCAATTGCTGGTATCAAAAAAGCAAAAGAAAACAAACAAAAAAAAACCACCAACAGGAAACCCAAATCCTCCCCTCTCAACCCTTTGTTATTTGATATAATGTTAAAAAGATACAGCAATCTCAATACCAATTCCAGAATAATATTTGTTATGTATACAGAAAATGTTTTTCATATCTAAACAATTATTTTTGATACTGTTTATGATATTTTGGCCAATAAGAGAAAGAAATCTCTGAGTTACTAATTCTCTTACTATTGTGCCTTTACAGCTCTTGCGACTTACATGTAGCTGAAAAATGTCTTGCCTATTTGAAAGTCTCATAAGTGTTTGCATTTATTTCTTATAATACTTTCACATTTTGGATTTTAAGATGTTTGGCCCTCTAAAATTGTTTTGGAAAGAAGTCTCATTTTCAAGGTAGTAGAATAATAGCATGTGAAGCACAGATAAGGAAAACAGAAGAGCTGATCATTCTGTGCAATTCTGACGGAAGCCCTGTATTTCAAAATTTGACTCTAAGTGAAAATATCTTTATCGATGGTCACAGTTTATGAGGAAAGCCCCATGATCTAGCAAGGAAAATTATGAAGTGCCAAGAAGCTGGTTTGAGTGGGCAAAGGGGCACAACATACTATGATGGTAGTAGATCTCTCCACAAGGTGGCGTTCATGGTTAAATAGTTGATTTTAATTAGTACATTCAAAATTTACAGTGTTGACACTATCATTAACACAAAGAAATATATGGATTTTATATACATAAGTGTTATTTTATTTTCTATGGTGTTCCATAATCTAGTATATTTTCAGCATGTTTATATGTGTATACACACACAAACATAACACACTTTTCTTCACCTCTGACACTGAAGCACTGCATTGCAATCTTTAGAGAATATGTTATGCATACAGTATGTAGATTCCTGCAGCTTCTTCCTCTTGGCACACCGTGTTTGATAGGTATCCCAAACTCATCCACAGAAATGGAATGAATGGAAAGGAGGTCTCCAATTCTGATCTTGAATGTGAAAGAAAGGAAGAGAGATAAGATTAACTAGCAATCCAAATATGTATCAAGGCAAAGGTAGGCATGAGCCACGCCCTTAGGATTATGGGTGACAGTTTCTTGAGGTAATAGATACTGAATCTCACTCCTTAGCTGTGATTCCTGACCCTAATCATTAGTGCATAAGACTTGAAGAACAAAAAGGACAAAGCAGTTTGCTGCTGAGCCGCACAGCCCTGATTTTGTATGTTGAATCATCAATGGTTTATTCCAACTTATCCTGTACTTCTGGATCTGAGTAGGTCTGTTCAGTCTGACATAGTTTAAATGTGAAAATGCATTGTTCTCAACTTGGAAAATTTCTTCAGATATCAAAAAATGCATTAATTTCCATTCTTCTCCATTCATTACCTGGCAAAACCTACACTTACCATCTCTATAAATTGCTTGAAAGATATTGTCTCTAACTAAATCTCAATTATAATATTTCTCAAATTTTAATGAGAAAATTTCTTAATTTATTTTTAATAATTGTATTTGGAGATTCTCCATAAGAAAGCAACATAATCTATCATGCTAAAATTTAAGCTCATTTTTCTTTTTCTTTTTTTTAAGAGGGAAAAACAGTGAAAGAGAGAGAGAGAATTAATTTTTATTGAGTTTCAGATGGATTTCATTGCTCTTACACTTAGTTGTGTACGTGGGTGCTGGAGTTTGAACCCATGTACTTGTGCATGCCAGACAAGCGCCATAACTGCCAAGCCACCACTCCAACCATAAGCTCACTCTTTCTAAACATTCCCTTCAAAAACTCAGAATGACAAGTTGGTTTTCCTTTCTGCTTAATCTCTTCCAGTATATATTAGTTTGCTTCTTTATTTCTTTAGTTATTTCTATGGAGTTTAGTTATATTAGTACTTTCAAAAATATATACACATACACAGAGTAGTATAGTTTTAACCAAAGCCAAAGACAATACAATGAATATATTACTTTTTTGAAATTAAACTAGATAGATATAAAATTTAATTTCTTTTTATAAAGTGCTAAAACAAAACTCTTCTCCCAAATAAAGACCTCTTTTCCATTAAGTCCAGATTCATGAGAATAACATCATCATTCACCCCCCAAAATACCTAAATCTCCCCTCTTGCTAGCTCTAAGATCTTTGGTTTCAACCCTGCTTCATAGTCCCCCTATTCCTTTAATGTCTTGATGTTAAAAATATATGTGAATATGGTGTGGAAAAAAAAGATATGAGAAAGAACCAAATGGAAATTTAAGAGCTGAAAAATACACAATTTAAAACAGAAATCACAATGGATCTTACAGCAGATGAAACCCTACAAGAAGAAAAGGTCATTTAGTTAAAGAATGTGGGAATAGGAATTATTCAAACTAAAGCACAGAAGGCACATAAAATAAACACGCACAGCCTCTCGATGAACTGTGCGAAAACGCATGAGGCTGACTCCTCAACGGCGAGGACAAAGGAGAGGAAGGGGCAGGGAAAGAAATTTCAAGAAATAGTGCTCCCAATTTTTCCAAATTTAAAGAAAAATACAAATTCAAAGATTGAAGGTACTGATATGGGCTGGAGCAGTGGCTCAGTAGTTATGGCACTTTCCTGGCTTTGCCTGGTTTGAACCCCAGCACCATGTACACAATGAAGCCTCGGAGCAACAAAAGCCACATGAAAAATTAAATAAAGTTGATTTTCTCTCTCTCTCTCTCTCTCTCTCACACACACACACACACACACACACACACTGTACTTCTCTAAAAAAAGAATAATAACGAACCCCAAGCAAATAAGCATAAAGCAAACTGCGTTTAGGTAAACTATAGCTAAATAGGTAAAAGGAGATAATTAATATATGTATATATATATATGTGTGCCTTTATGTGTGTGTAAAAGCAAAAAAATTCAAGAAAGAGGCCATCTTTCATTCACAGAGGAGAAAAGCATACAAATTCATTTTCTTTCTTTTTTCCTTTTATTTCCCCTATGATATAGAGGATTGAACACAAGAGTGCTTTACCACTGAGCTGCATCCCCTGCCCTTTTTATTTTTTATTTTAAGACAGTGTCTCTCCAAGTTGCTTAGGATCTTGTTAAATTGCTAAAACTGGCCTTGAACTTACTATCCTCCTGCTGCAACCTCCTGAGGCACTAGAATTGCAGGCATGTGCCAACATATCCAGCTGCACATTATTGAAAGAATGAAATTCTAAATTCAGGGTAGTGCCATCTTTCCTTCTTTCTTTTTTTTCCCCCTTTTTAATATTTTTTTTTAACTCTACAAGTTATTTGTGCTGCAAAACTCAAATAGAGATGGATCAAGGACTTAGGAATTAAACCAGATACCTTACAACAATTAGAAGAAAAAATAGGATCAACATTCCACCATAAAGGAGTTGGCACCAACTTCCTTAATAAGACTCCCATAGTACAAGAATTAACACCAAGAATCAATAAGTAGGATGCCATTAAACTAAAAAGTTTCTGCACAGCTAAGGAATTATTTAAGAACATAAAGAGATAACCTACAGAGTGGAAGAACAACATGCTCGGCTACTCCTCCAACACAGAATGAATATCCAGATTATACAGGGAACTCAAAAAAATTTAATACCAAAAGCACAATCAACCCAATCAATAAATGGTCAGAAGAACTAAACAGAAACTTCTCAACAGAAGAAATGCAAAAGGTCAATAAATATATGAAAGAAATGTTCAACATCTCTAGCACTGAGAAATACAAATCAAAACTACATTAAGGGTGCTGGAGCAGTGGCTCAGCAGTTACAACACTTGCCTGGCAAGCGCAAGTATGCAGGTTCAAACCCCAGCACCAAGTGCACAACGAAGTGTCAGAGCAACAAAAGCTCATGAAAAACTAAATAAAAAATTGATTCTCTCTCTCACTCTCTCTGTCCCTCTATCTTAAAAAAAATACATTAAGATTTCACCTCACTCCAGTAAGAATGGCAAAGATGAAGACTACAAACAGCAAAAGATGCTGGAGAGGTTATGGGGAGAAAGGAATTCTCATACATTGTTGGTGGGACTGCAGACTAGTACAACCGCTCTGGAAAGCAGTGTGGAGACCCCTCAAACAATTAGGGACTGAACCACCATATGACCCAGCAATCCCTCTCCTGGATATTTTCCCACAAGAGCTAGAATCAGCATATTACAGTGACACAGCTACATCAATGTTTATAGCAGCTCAATTTACAATAGTTGAATTATGGAAACAATCTAGAAGCCCTTCAGTGGATGAATGGAATTCTACTCAACTATTAAAAGGAAGGAAATCATGGCCCTTTCTGGTAAATGGGTGAAAATGGAGAAAATTATGCTAAGCAAAATTAGCCAAACTCAGAAACTCAAAAGTCGAATGTGTTCTCCCATAAATGGAAGCTAGAAAAAACAAAAGAAGGGGTGAGACAAAGTCAAGCTTATATAATAGACCCAAGAGAATCAGTGTGACTTATGATTTGGGGAAGTCTAGATATGTGGGGCGGGGAGGGAGGGAATGAGGGTGGGGAGGGAAATGGTGGGATATAACTACCGTATGGTATACTTTGCACTCCTGTGATGCTGAGTAGTAGATATGCAGGCATTTAAAAGTGGAAAAATTGAATAAATTTATTATACATATAAATTTATGTATGTAATGGGGAGAAATCATTGGAGATAAGAGACAGGGGAGTATGGGGAAAGGGATGGAATGAAATTATATTGTCATACTATGTGCACATATTAATATAAAACAATAAATCCCTTCATTATGTAAAAATATAATGCACCAATAAAAAATTAAATAAATAAATACATAGATTTATCTGTGCTGCTAGGGTGCAATTGAACCCAGGGTCTTGTGTATGCCAGGCAAGCATTCTACCAATTATTCACACTCTTAGTCGTTTTTTTCTTTTTTGAGACAAGGTTTTGCCAAGTTGCCCCAGGCTGGCTTTAAACTTATAGTCCTCTTGCCTCAGTTTCTCAAGTGGTAGGCATTACAGGCATGTGCCACCAATGTAATGGCATCTTTAAAGTACTGAAAAGCTAAAATAAAAGTGAAGCTATTCACCTATAATTCTCTATCTAACAAATTGTATTTCAAAAATTAAGGAAAATATAAACATTTTCTGGACATATAATAGATGAGAGAATTTATGTATAGCAAACTTATATTACATAACATTCTACAGATATTTCTTTAAGCAAAAAGGAAATGATACATGATGGAGAGCTAGAACAATTAGAACAGCATATACAATAGCAGATGTTTTAGAAATTTTAATTTAAAAATATATTTTCTTCTATTTAAAATCTTTTTGAAAGATAAATAATTATTAAAACCAAATATATTTTAAAGTTTCGGTTTGGGCATAATGTATAACAAAAAAGTCAATCATAGGAGTAGAAAGTGGAAATGTGCTATTTGTAGGACTCTTAGGTTATATGCAGAATAAGCAACCATCAAAAATGACAAAATAAGCCAATAATAGAGATTAAATAGAATTTTAAAATATCCTTAATTATTACCAAAAAAAAAGTTAAGAGGGAAAAACAATGAAGAACAACTTGGGAAAAAATTAGCAAGATAATAGGGCAAAAGGCTAGCATATTGGTAATTATTGAAGTAGAAATTATCTAATCCAAGTAAAAGTTGAAAAATTCTCAGGCTGTATATAAAGCAGTGCTAAGCATAAGCTATCTAAAAAATATAGCATTTAAGTATAATTAAAATAAGGAAGAGTTATAGGATTTAAAGGATAGCTTATGCAAAATTAATTATGGCTATATGAGCTATATTAATATCAGATATAAATCTCAGAAAAAGCAATACTACTAGTGATGAAAGGAGCCATATCAAATAAGATCAATGCATCAAAAACAGCCATTTAAATGTGCATGCATCAAATTACAGACTTCAAGATACACTTATCTGTTGCTTTTTTTTAAAGAAAGAAGCAGATAAATTGGCAATTATATTTGAAGATTTCCATAATCTTTTCTTAATAACTGGTAACAGAGTGAAAATCAGTAGGCATTGTGATGATCTGAAGTATACTTCAGTAAGTTTGACATAATTAACACAAAATAGTCTATTAATCTATGTCAAAAACCATAGGTTTTCCAAGTAAATCAATCAGCATTTCCTGATTCCAAGACCAAGGAAAGAACATTCCAATAGATCTAGAGAACAATAAGATGCAAATCCTGAAATATATTTTAGCAAATTAAAACTAGAAATATGTGAAAAAGGAGAGGCAAAAACTCATGAAAGCAAAACAAAAAAATTGAGCTTCATCAAAATTAAAATTGTCTGTCAAAAGACAGACACCTTTAAGAAAATGAGAAACCAAACCACATTTTGGCAATAGCAACTCCGATTTTTTAGACAGTTGGGTTATGTGACATCCACATACTCTTTCAGAAGTGTCTGGTAAATCAGTAGCTCATATTCTCAAAAAACTGAGTTGTTTGTCATTTTAATGACCGATATCCATTTTGAGAAATGCATGGTCGATTATTTCAAAGTGTACTTATAAACTAAGATGGCTATGTCATGAGGTGGTGCAGTCCTGTGGGACCACCATCTGTGTGCCGTCTCTCATCCACCGAGCAAGCCGTCTTCACGCAGCACATGACTGTGTGTAATTATTTACAGACTTGTTGGAGAGAGAGATTTTCTCTTAGTGTGCCTGGCTCTTCATTTTCTGAATGTTGTTTTCATTTGACATAGTTTCATTTTGATTGTCTAATAAATATTCTAATATATATAATTTATTGTTTCTATGACATGTTTATAAAATGTTACCTATGGAAAGTTACGAAAATACTCCTTTATGTTTTCCTTGTTTTTGAATTCATTACACTTTTGGATTTTCTGTATAGGTAAATGATCCAGCTTGATTTGACTTTTTTCATATTGTGAGTGGAAGGAGTTAAATTTTATTTTCTTTTATATCGAAATCCAGTTATTCCAACATCATTTGTTGAAAAATGTTCCTTTACCCCTGGATTGAGTAGCTTTCTTTGTGAAGAATCAAGTGACCGTAGGAATGTGAGTTTCCATTCTGGGCTAATTCTTCTGTTCCATTTAGCCTGTCAATCACTATACTAGCATCTAACTGTTATGACAACTGTAGCCTTAGAGGATTGAAATTAGGCAGTAAAAGTTCGCCAATTTTGTTCTTTCTCAAAATTGCTTCAGATACTCTTGACCTTACTGTTTGTATGTACATCGTGTAATTAGCTTTTAATTTCTCCCAAAAAATACCTGAAATATTTTATTTGGAATGGATATGAATCCATATATTGTTTTGAGGAGAGATCTATCTGAGCCATGTTACAATGTCCATTTTATGAACATGTTTAAATCTCCTTCATTTATTCAGCTACAAAATATTTTTTAGTTTTCAGAATATAGATAGTGCATACAACTTTCACAATGTATTATTTTTTCATGTTAGTTCATGCCACTGTTAATGGAATTGTTTAAATTTTTACCAGTTTAAATAGATGGTTAATTTTGGTTATCTCAGTGCTTGTTTTATGAGATGTTTTGAGTTTTCTACATCAATACACATTATTCACAAACTGAAACAGATTTACTACTTCTTTTCTGATGCTTTTGCTATTTATTTATTTTTAATTTGTTTATTACAATAGCTAGAATCTCCAGTAAATTGTTGAATAAAAATGTTAAAAGTATGAATCCTTGTCTTGTTTTCATGATTCTTTATAACTTTCAGAGTTTTGTATGTTTGTATCTTTTAGAATGTGCTGTTGATACTAATCAGAGAACCAGACTAATGGGAACTGACCCATCAGGCCAAATGCAGATTTCCAGAGTTGAGACTTTAACCACAAGGCTAACCAAACCAACAACCTTGACTGTTACTTACTGAACCCTTAATAGGAGCCACCTTCTGTGATGGTGACTTGCCTGTTGCCTGACATAATCCTTACATTATACTGTAATAATTAACGTTGCATTAGGAGGCAGTTAGTCTTGGTTTTCCTGTTTTTATAGAGCAATAAACTGAAGCATGAAATAATTGAGTGGTCTGTGAGAAAAGAAACCAAAGAATAATTTTCAAATTCATGTTTGTGTGATTTCGAAGTCCCCAGATTTCTAGCCAATGTATTGTATAGGTTATTTTTTTCTGATTACTAGTCCAACATTTGAATTGTAGGCTTAGAAATTTTTGAAAAATATTTTGTGAAGGTGTCTTTTATAAATTATTGTGAGAGATTCCAAATTTGAGGGGGAAAATGGTAATTTATGAAATCAGCCTCTAATTGAGGATAGACTCAGTACTCTGTGCATCTTCAAAGGCACTAATCATCATCTAAGAACAGTGATTCGAGTATGATATATGCCTAGAAAAATAATACCTAAATTATAAAATCACAAAGCTATGCAATCTGAAAAAATTAAATTTAATGACAAGATCCTGGATTATGATATGTTTTGAATTGAATAATACATATGATATTTGACATAGATATAAGGATGATTAAAATAGCATAAAAAGGACCAAATGCCAAGGTAATTGGTCTCAATAAATATCCTTTTCAAAGTCTATCATGGATTAAATTTTCCACCAAACTACTTCCCTTGGGAAATAACAGACAGGAATCTTGAAAAAATTACCAAGTTCTTCCTGAACACCCCGTCCAGAACAATTTGATGCCCTACCCTTCTGTCTATTTCTGAAGACTGAGTGATAGAGAGCAGCATTCCAGAAAATTGCCGTGAAATGCAGCACAGACAAGGAAGAGGGTCCGAGGAAAGTAAAATGAAAGCTGCAACTCCATCAGTGCCTCCGGGGATTCTGCTGTGATCAGAACTCATTGTCTTTGAAAATAAATAGGAGAAGACAAAATATAAATAAATAGAGAAAAAAGAGAAGAGGAAGGCAACAAGAAGAAGCTGTATTTACAAAGGAAAAAAGAGATGAAATTTAAATCTTATTATTCCAAAAATAAAACAAAACAAAACAAAACAACAACAACAACATGATGTAATTGAAATTCGGTGTTGCTACACCCCATGCATTGTTTTCCTGCTTTGGTACTTACATATGTTTTCATCTATTTTGATATATCTGGAAATCATAGAAAGCCACTGTTTTTCTGTCTAATGGAACTTTTCTCCTCTTAGATATTGCCACTACATCTTTAAAAATTTCAAGTTGAATAATATATCATTGTGTATAGTTGGCTTAAAGATACTACTGTAAAATATATTATTTCTATTTAAAATAAATTTTATGGGGGCTGGAGTGGTGGCTCCACAGTTACAGCACTTGCCTTACATGCACAAGTACGCGGGTTCAAACCCCAGCACCTACGTACACCGCTAAGTGTCAGAGCAATGAAAGCCATGTGAAAAAGTCAATAAAAATTGATTCTCTCTCTCTCTCTCTTTCTCACTGTCCTTCTTTCTCTCTTAAAAAAATAAAAAATAAATTTTTTATTGTAGTAAGAAAACTTAAGATCTATTCTTTCTTTTTAGTATATTACTCATTTAATGACTACTTATTACTTGTTTGCTATAGCCTACCATTATTATAATTATTAATAATCCTTTGAATAAAATAGCATAAAATTATTATATTAAATGTAATAATATATTACTATATATGCAGGCTACCATTTTTATATACTGCATAATAAATATATTAACCATTCTACTGAATATTAAATTTTAAATAATATATTGTCATATAGTAAGATATATTAATAAAATGCATGTATTATATATTGTTATATAATAATTACTGGGGATCAATTGATAAATTAATTATATCTTATTTTCAAATAAAATTTGCCCCTATTGCACTCTACTAATAATTTAGCATCATTCTTGAATAATTATACATTGCTTAATATAATGAATGGCTTTTTCAGTCTAGACAGTTGACTTTTTTTTAAAAAACATCTGAAGAGATATCTTTTTTGTATCACTTCTGTATGAATATATCTCAGAGTCATGGGCTAGTCACACAATCATAATTCGTCTTTTGATTTTACTCTAATACTAAAACAAATTAATTACATCAATACGATATTTTAGGAAGAGAAAATATGTATTGCAACTAATTAATTGTAATACAAAGGAAATGACTGGCCTTCAAGCTGTTTCAGATGATTTCATTTCTCATGCAAAAATGTGTAAATTAAAAATATAAGTTCCTGTGTTCTGTATTTCAATTTCTACAGACCACAATTGCTTTCATTTTCATAGCATGAAAAATTCATTTTAAGCATTCGAAATATTGGTATTTTATTATATGGAACATTATTCCAGTGATTTCTAAGTATATTCAAAATACTTTTGTCCAGACTTCAATTTACTGAACCACCAGAGACATTTAAGTTATGGTCTAACTAAACCTATTTTTAAATTTTATGTAAAATAAAACCCAGAAGATATTAATGAGAAAGTATGAAAAATAGAACTTTGGAGAGCAGAACAGATAATGTAAAAGTTCTGAGAAGCTTTTGGCTTGTGAAGAAATGCCAGTTAACTGCAGCAGTACAATTAACTTGTGAGGGAGGACCCTCTGGAAACCAGAAAAGATGCCCATTTGTTTTCGGGAGCAGATTCCTGGGTGCTGCTGCTTTTGCTCCTGTGATGCTGTGAGGGGGTGGTGGGAGTTGCCTTACTGAATCTGTGCACACTTTTATTCTTGATAAGTGACCCAATTTCAAATGGAACCCTAAAACTTCCAGATTAAAATAAATTAAAGAATAACTATGACTGTCTTTGAAGGCAAATAAGATTAAAGTAAATAAATATATTTTTATTCTCTTGATTATGGTGGTTATTGTGCATGACTGTAAATATATAAAAACATTGTTTTATGGGGCTGGAGCGGTGGCTCTGAGGTTGCGGTGCTTGCCTGGCATGCGCAAGTACACGGATTCAAACCCCAACACCCACGTACGCAACTAAGTGTGGGAGCGAGGGCCGTGTGAAAAACTCAATAAAAATTGATTCTCTCTATCTCTGTCTCTCTCTCTCACTGTCCTTCTCTCTTTAAAAAAAAACAAAAAACATTGTTTTTATAAACTTTAAATATGTGTAGTTTATTGTATGTCAACCATACCTCCCCAAAATAGTTTTAAAAGTAGGTACACAGGAGTCATTTCAACATAGAACTGTCTGTCCTGAGTGCTTGCCCTTTACCAAGGCCCTTTGGTATCTTTTTTTTTTTTTTTAAACAGAGAAGGACAGTGAGAGAGACAGAGAGACAGAGAGAATCAATTTTTATTGAGTTTTTCACATGGCTTTCATTGCTCTGACATGTAGTTGTATACGTGGGTGCTGGGGTTTGAACCCATGTACTTGCGCATGCCAGGCAAGTGCCGTACCACCGAGCCACCGCTCCAGCCCCCTTTTGGTATCTTTTAAAGAATGACAAAAATCTTTCCAATCACTCAGTTGTTAAGATTCCTGATCATCTTTATAGCGAACTATACATCATAATAAACAGTTCTATAATGAGGTCGTTAATGAGTGAATGAAGGCTGATGATAGTTTTAGTACCTTTTTATAAATGTAATTGTGTCTCAGGTAAGTCCAAATGGGTTAACATCGGAACTATAGGCAACTCTTGATTAGATTTTGTGAATGAAGAATAAAAAGCAGGACTTAGTTCTTAGAAAATCTCTAAGTTTATTTGCAGTGTCCTTATGTGGGTTGGGAGTCAATAAGATATGAAAATAAAGGGTCTCAATATAACACTGCTTTATAGATTATAGATCCCAGAACTTAAATTAATCAGGTACACATTTTACACCTTATATAAATGTAGAAAACTAGTTTAAGAAATTATGTTTTGGAGATTAAATTGAATAATTAATTTTGATGTAAGTATCAGACTTAACCAGATGACATCGCCATTTTGGAACATCCAGAATCATTGTATATGGTGATTTCACAGAACTTTTTATTTTTTTAAAGATAGAGAGGGACAGAGAGAGAGAGATAGAGAGAGAGAATCATTATCAATTTTATGTAGCTTTTCATCTGGTTTTCATTGCTCTGACACGTAGTTGTGTATGTGGTGCTGGGATTCAAACCCGGGCCCTTGCACATGCCTGGCAAGTGCTGTAACCACTGAGTCACTGCTCCAGCCTCTCACATAACTTCTTGTAAACTTGAGAATTGGCAAGATAAAAATGTTTTAATGAAAAACATGATTTCTCATCTCCCCATTTATCACTGTGCTCTGACATACATTTGTGACTTCTGTTCCTTTTGTTTACTTGGAAAATTCCTTATACAAATGTTAGGGGATATTTTGTCCTTCCTTTAAGTCACTTATTCTATGGTTTCCTTTAAATGTTTCAGCAATTCATTTGGAGTGAACATCTGTGTCCTCTGAAAAATCTGTACGTTGGAAACCTTACCCATGGTGTGGTAGTATTGAGAAGGAATCAGGATTATATGACACCATGAGGGTGGTGTTCTCATGAATGGGATTAGTGCCTTAATCGAGAGAGTTTGCTCTCTAGCAGCTGAGGCCTCAGTAAACTGGAATTCTGTGACCCATAAATGGGCTTTCACCAGAACTGACCACTACAGCACCATGATATCTGGCTTTCAGCCTTGAGAACCTGAGCAATAAATTTCTGTTGTTATTTTTAGTCACTGTTGGTGGTACTTATTTATAACACCCACATGGACTAAGATATACTCATCTTATGAGTCAGAATCCACTTCCTTGTAATTAGTGATTTCATCTTCTCAATCCACAATGAGATTGTGTGAGCTGCTTGATGTGGTTCACGTGAGGAAGATTAACTGTCCTAGTAAGCAACTTGCCTGAGTCTAGTAAGGCAGAGCACCGTGCACACAGCAAGTTACATGAATTGAGTTTACTTCTTACATCTAGGTAGGACAGGACAACAGAAGCTTGGGATTCATTGCCAGTTGGTCTCCCAAGACTCAGGAGCAGCATTGGATGGAGTCTTTGCTGTGCTGCTCCCCTTACACCACAGCTGAAGGACTCTGAAAGCAGCCCGCCCTGGGTTTTATACCCTGGGGAAGATGTGACACACTGTACTATCCCAGTCAGCCACTCCATATCTCAAAGTGCTGAATTCCCAGCACATCCTAAAATTAAGTGAGAGAGAGGGGAGAGGACTGGGTTAAACCATGCCCATTCAGAGATCTGTCTTGCAGTTTAAAAATAGATTGTTTGTTAAATGCTCATACTGTAAGATTCACTCTTTTGATGCATAATTTTATGAGTTTTTACAAATACAACCAGCAATCTGGTCACCACTACAGTACAGGTGTAGAATGGTTCCATCATCTTCAAAAAGTTTTCTTAGCTTCCCCTTTGTGATCACATTCTTTTCTCCATCCTTAACTCCTGAAACCAACGATTTCATCTCTTTCTCTGATTTTGCATTCTCCAATACGTTATAAAAAGAATCACATGCTATGCAGCTTTTTGATTCTGACTTATTTTATTTAGAAGAATTAATTTGATATGCATACATGTCATTGTGATATCAATAGTTCAAAGCATTTAAAGCTAAGAAATGTCACCTGGTATGGGTGAGATGACAGTTTCAGCTTGTTCATTCTTATCTCATTTGAGGGACATTTGCATTGTTTTCAGTTTTGACAATTACACATAAATAAAAAGTGTTGTAAACATTTACATTTAGGTTATCACATTAACATGAGTTTTCATTTGAATTAAATATTTAGAAGTGAAATGAGCAGTCATTTGGTATTTGGTTAATTTGTTAGAAAACTGTCAAATGATTTCCTAAAATCACTGTATCGTTTATTTTATTGTTATTATTGCCTTGACATTGTATTTGGTATAGTACTGTCTCATTGCATTTTTAATAACAGATTCATTAAGGTATAATTCACATCCCATAAATATACCAACTTAGAATATATAATTCTATATTTTCTAGTGCATATGCAGTAGTGTAATTTTCAAAATAAATTTTAGAATGTTTTCTGAACTCAGGAAATATCCCAAGTATTAGGGGTTATTCCTTTTTTCCATTTAAATCTTCCCTGTCACTCTAGGCAGCAACTAATTTGCTGGACTTTTTATTTATTTAGCATGCTTTCAGGGTTTTTCTGTGTTACAGCATGTGTCAGTACTTCACTCCTTTTTTACAGAATAATATTCCATTTTATGTGTATGACATTTTGTTTATGCATTGATCAATTGATAGATATTTTGGTTGTTGGTATGTTTTTATATTATATACTTCTTTGAATGTTTATGTAAAAATATTTTGTAGACATTAATTCAACTTTAAGGATTTGGAATTTCTGGATTATGTGATAACCTCTATGTTTAACATATTGAGTAATTGCTAAATTGCTTTCCAAAGCAGAGACAAGTTGTTTTCTGCTTTTTATAAATATAGCTATGCTAATATGTGAAGTGATATCTTATTAGGATTTTGATTTGTTTTCACCTCATTATGAATGCTGTTAAGCTTCTGCTTAAATACTTATTGGTCATTTATATAGCTTTTTTGGGAAAATGTGTCTTAGCTAGGGAGATGATTATTTATGAGTTAATCATGCAGTTTTAAGAGGTATTTATATATTATGGATAGTAATCCCTTATCAAGTATATGGTTTGAAATTATTTTCTCTCCTTCTCTGGGTTTTCGTTTAGATTTGTAAATAGTATCTTTAAAATAGAAGTTTTTAATTATGAAGAAATTCAAGTTATCAAGTTTTGATTGGTTATTTGTGCTTTTTGGTGTTATATTTAATGAAGATTTCCTAACACAAGGTCACAAGCTACTTAAAATTTATTATACATAAAAATCTAAGATCTGAAACTAAAAAACTCCCAGAAAAAAGTAAAAGGAAAACTTCATAATATTGGACTGGGCATTGGTGCCTCAGATGTGAAGCATAAGACATGGCAATCAAAGGTAATAATAGACAAATAGGACCTCATGAAAATTATAAAATTATGTGGATCAAAATGTACTTTTGTTAGAGTAAGAAGATAGGTCTCAGAATGAAAAATATTTGCATGATATTTTTAATATCTACTCATAATTCAGAATATATAAAGAATTCATAACACTCAACCAAAAAAAACTTCATTTAAAACGTGGAAGTCTTGATTAGATTTTTTTAAAAAAATCAGTTGTGTACTGAATAATAGCATTTTGGTCAACAACAGACTGCATATACAGTGTTTTCCCCCTAGGATTGTATTACCTGATGACATCATAACTATCTTAGTTTGCGTAAGTACGCTCTATGATGTTTGCACAATTAGGAAATCCACTAACACCATGCTTCTCAGAATCAATATTCATTGATAAATGCCATATAACTTTATAAAATGACCAACAGGAGTGAAAAAGATATTCAGCATCACTAATAAATCAGTAAATTAGGAGAAAAGAGTAAGTATTGGTGAAGAAGTTGGAGAAATTGAACCCTTGTATTCTATAAGTGGGAATGTAACATGATGCAGCTGTAAAAAAATATGGCAATTCCCCCACCCCAAAACAAAAATAGAATTACTAGAAGATCCAGTAATCCCACTCAGGCATATATTCAAAGAATAAAAAAATACCTTAACATACTTCTTCATTGCAGCATTATTTGTAATAATCAAGAGGTTGAAGTAACCAGAGTAGAATAAGTAAATAAAATATGATATATTCATACAATGGATTATTTATCATCTCCAAAGAAGGACATCATGCCACATGTGACAACAACAGTGAACCCTGAGGATATTATGAGGAGTGGAATAAGCCAATCACACAAACAATAGATATCACATGATTCCACCTGCTTTAGGTATACAATATAGTCAAATTCTAAGGACCAGACGTTAGAATGATGGTTGTGTTAGGTGCTGAGGTAAAAGGGGAAGGAGAACTGTTCTATTGATGTAGACTTTCAGTTTGCAAAAGGAAAGATTCCAGAGATCTGTTGCAGGAGACTTGCATGTAGTTAACGCTACCGCAGTGTACGCTTCAAACTAGTTGGTGAATTTTATGTTGTGCATTTTTACAATTTTTAAAAAACCTCAAAATCTCTGTATTACAGCGCTATGCTGGCATAGCAATAAAAAGATAATTCAGTGGTATAGAATATCGGTCCATGAATAAACTCAATTACAAATAGAATTCTACTATATTGATGCAATGTCTCAAACACTTGTGCAGAGGTAATCTTTGTAATAAATGGAACTGGACAACTAGATAGCCATTTGGAAAAAGTAAAATTAGCTCCAATCATCACCTCATATACAGAGTTGTGTGGATGAGAAATCTAGATTTAAAGTTTAAATTTAAAATTCCTGGATTAATTTTTTGTTACCTAGCTAGCTACATAGAATAGTTTTCTAACTATGACTATTAATACAGATGCAATAAAAGAAAGCATCTGGACAATGTTGAACCAATAAAAAGAAGAAAAGAAAGCATCTGATAAATTAGTGTCCATAAAAGTAAAAATTACATGGCTAATGCAATATAAACAAATCCAAAAAATAAATGGCAATCTGGCGAAGATATTAGCTGTATAAACTGTAGATAAAAGACTAATACCCATAATTTTTTTAAAGTTTTTTTTAAATTTAGGGGGAAAGGTGACAAAACTTTAATAGAAATTTTTAATTTTCAGATGAACAAATTGTCAAAAGAATGGACAAAAATATTGTACATCTTCATAAAGATGAAAATATTCTTTAAAGATGTAAAAAGATGTTCAATTTATTTTATTTTATTTTTTATAAAAATGGATTTTTAAAGACAGAGAGAGAGAAAGAGAATCAATTTTATTTTTTTATTTTTCATCTGGCCTTTGTTTCTCAGACATTTTTGTGTATGTGGTGCTGGGGTTCAAACCTGGGTTCTTGTGCATGCCAGGCAAGTGCTCCAACTACTGAACCACTGCTTCAGGCCCGAGATGTTTGATTTATAATAAGAGAAATATAAATTAAAAAATGATTGGGGTAGCTTTTTTCACTCATGTCTCATGAAATTGACATAAATTCAAAAACTTGATAGTGTGCTGTTGGTTAGAGGATGGAGAAACGGGTATTCACATACAAAGCTGGTAAAAAAAGGCAAAATGGAATATTCATAGAAGGGAATATGTATATGTCCAATAAAATAAAATATGCACTTACCTTTTCATCTAGCAATATACCTTCTAAGAATATATCCCAAAAAGAAACTTTCAACCATACAAACATGAGTATGCACAAAGTTGCTCATTGCAGCATTATTTGTAACCGCAAAGATGTTGACGACTACTGGGATACCTAACCACAGACTTGTTAAATAGACGTCAGTGTATTCCCACACTGGAGCACTATGTAGCTGTAGAAAAGAATGAGGAAGCACCCTGTGAACTGATAAGAAATTCTATGTAGGCAATGTTATTAGATGAAGCAATCAAAACACAAAAGAAAAACATATCTAGAATTCTAATTTTTGCGTAACAAATAATTAAAGCAGATATATTTTCTTATCATAGAAAGAAACACAAATTAGCAAATAATGAAGCTGTTTAAAGAATTTTGAGGAGATGAATGTGTGGAAAGAGTAAACTTCTTGGTATTTTTGTTCTATAGTTTGACATTGCATATATATTAATATTCCACATAGTTAAAATAAAATTAAAGCATCAAGAATTAAAAAGGGGCTGGAGGGGTGGCTTAGCGGTTGCGGTGCTTCCCTGGCATGCACAAGGATACAGGTTCGAACCCTAGCACCACATATACAATGAAATGTTGGAGCAATGAAGTCCACATAAAAAACTAAATAAAATTAATTCTTTATTCTCTCCCTCTCTCACTGTCCCTCTCTCTCATTAAAAAAAAAAAAATAAGCATTTTTTTAAAGAATAAAAAAAGCAGAAACAGAAAAACTGGAGATTGAATTAAACACATTAAACTCCATGCTTTTATAATTATGCCATTGTATAACCTTATATCATGTATCTCTAGGCAAAGAACCAATGAAAAAATTTTAAAAAGCAGAAAAAAACTAAAATGAGAGCAACTTAAGCAACAAGACTCTAATTCAAATTGGTATCATAGTACACTGAAAGAGAAAAAGAAAAACAGAGAAACAGAGGCACAAAGAGAATTAACCAAGTAATTTGTCAGCATATACTCGATTATATCATCTCAAACAAGAAGTGTTTGCAGTGTGATGGGGGAATTATAAATTATAAATATATCATTTTAAGTAGGTTATTGTATAGTACTGGTAAAGTAATATTAAATCTATATGAGATGTATTGTAGCATTGAACAAATAAATAAATATGTTGCCATGGCAAGGAGTTCAGGTTTTCCCAACGTAAAAGGGGAAATCTAAATACAAAACACAGGAAGGGAAGGAGAATCATGATTGGAATTGGTGTTGGAAGTAGTGTTATGAACTCATGATTTCTAAAATATGCATATGTGTGTTAATGCATATATATACACGTGGAAGGGCCATAATGCTAACATTCTAGTAATGAATATAACACATCCAGAGTTCCTCAGACAAATGGCTTATTCCAGGGCTGGGGTATGGTAGGTGCAAGATGAATCTGAAATGTCTAGTTCTGGCGGCTGGGGGGAGAAGCAAGAGCAAACATGGAAGTGCTTTTAAAAAAAGATAAGGCGTTATCACAGGAGTCTAATTAAATGTCTTACCACGGGCCAAATCTGCACAACTTCACAGTGTAAGTACCTATGAATTATAGAATTATACAATTAAAATTGGACAATTGCATATTCCTGTGCCCATATTGGTAAATCATGGGGGATAAATTGCTTACAGTTGAATGCTTTAGACTAAAATAGAATCAACCTAGATGTCGGTCACTAATTAATGCATTAAGAAATTATGGTATATGTATACAAAGGGGTTCTACTCAGCCATTACAAAGAATGAAATTGGGGCTGGAGTGGTGGCTTGGCAGTTTCGGCACTTGCCTGGCATGCACAAGTACACAGGTTCAAACCCCAGCACCCATGCACACAACCAAGTGTCAGAGCAACGAAAGCCATGTGAAAAATTCAATAAAAATTCATTCTCTCTCTCTCTCTCTCTTCCCCCTCTCACTGTCCTTCTGTATTTTTTAAAAAAAATAATTAACAAAAGAATGAAATTATGATCCATTTGCATATGGATGGAAAGGGAGAATGCCATGGTAAGTGAAATTAGCCAAACTCAGAAACTCAAAGGTGGAACATATGTGGAAGCTAAAGCAAAACAAAGGAAAAGTGGGTGAGAAGGATAAGATTACACAAAATATCATCCAAACCCAAATTAAGACACAAACTAAAAGAAGTCTAATAGAGTAGAGGAATGACAAGAGGAGAGTAGAGGAAGAATGGGAGGGAAAAGGGGTAGGGAAAAGGGGGAATTTAAAAAATATTTCCATGCAATCAATAAAACTGGAGAAGTAAAATAAATACTAATAATAATCAAAGGGAGATCAGTAGAAGAAAGGGACCAGGGAATGGGAGAGGGTAAGGGACGAGGGAAGTGCTGGAGAGATTGGCCAATTATAATGTTATATTGTGTGCATATATGAATATGCAATAACAAATCCCATCGTTATATACAAGTATAGTGACCAATAAAAAGTGTGGGAGAAAAAAGAATGGAAAAAGTCCTGGGTGAAGTCATCATTTAGCAAACAGTGAGGTCCAGGTTGATTAAGGGTGATGGATGCTAAATCTAAGGAAAGCTATTGTTGAGGGGAAGGATATTTGCCTGCAGTAAAGCATCTACCCTGAGTCTACTAATAGGTGCAAGGCAGAAAAATCAAATAGGAATTATATAGTGGAGAATTCTGGCAACACTTTGGCCAACAAAAATAGCATTAGCAAGAAAAGACAAATGGAGGGGAGGGGGGAGGGTATATGAAGAACTCATAGGAGTCTGGAGATTGGGAATATGGGGGAACCATCCCAGAAGCCGATGTCATTCCTCCACGAGGTACCCATTTAACGCATGAGTTCTTCTGGGGGAAACTGCAACAGGTAAAACCCAAGGTGCTCATCCATGTTTTGGCATTACCCCTGGATAACAAAGTTTATATCCATTGATTGCTAATGTTTTGATAATGTTTCCCCCTCAACTGTATTTCTATATACTTCTAATAAAAAAAATTAAAAGTTAAAATAAAAAAAAAAAGAAAAGACAAATGGAAGTGATGGGCTTCCAGACATGGTACATTATGAAGGACGTAATTAATGTCAGTTATTCAATATTTGGACCAAAAAATCCAATTAAGTCAATTAAAAAATTGGACAAATTCAAAAGAGTGAATGCTCTTTGAAAAATTGAGGTATTTGTTCTTCAAAACTATAAATGTAACAACAAGTAAAGATAAACTGTGGAATTGTTCTAAGTCAAAGGAGATTAAAGAAACATGACACCTAAATAAAGTTCTTGTCCTTAGGCCTATCCTGAAGGAAGAAAATGTCAAATAAAAAATTATAAAGTCAACTGGGACAAAAGAAATATAGATAGTAATTGAAATCAAAAGTATTCTAATTATATACATTTACGAAAGTAATAACTGCATTGTGGATATATAAAGATAATAATGCTGTTCTTAGAGAATACCAGGGGAAGAATTTAGAGGTAAAGGGTCATAATGTATTGTGTTCAAATAATTCAGAGGAAAAAATTTAGAGGAAAGCATTAGGAAATGGTAAAGCAAATGCAAGAACATATTAACAGTGTAAGGTATACAAATGTTATTTGTATTAATCTGATTTTTGTAAAGCTCTTGAATTTAAAAGTATTACCAAATTTTGTAATGGAGACATGTGACATTGCCCTGGATGTGAATGATAAACATTGTTTGAACCTTCCATTTGTCTCAAATGAGCATATAAGTAAAAAAAAAACAAAATACATTAATTTTGGTGTTTTAAAAATATAACAAAATGGTTCTAAAATTGATCTAAAGCCACAAACGGGTAAAAATTTACTTGAAAAACAAAAAAACACTGAGGGAAGCATGATATTAGGTAGTGAAAGATACTAAAAAGGACTCATAAAGACAACGTAAGCACATTCAAAATGAGAGAAAGTGAACAAGAGAAAACATACAGCCACAAAATAGATCTACTATATAAAAATGTTCATCTAAGATATTTAGCGAAGCACTGCAAATCAATGAATCTTTGATGCATTTCCGTCAAAATGGCTAATTAATGGCTAATTAATCTGAAAAATTTCTGAGGGATTCTCTACCTATCCGATAAAACACTATTATTGACTTTTTAATATAGAAAAGACATTAAAAATGAAAGAATTTTTGTGAATTGATTCTGGTGAAACAGGATGAAAAAATTAATATTTGTCTAACAAGAGATGATGCCAGCTGCATTTTTTAGAGGGGGGCAACCAGGGATTGAATGCAGGGGCACTTAAACCTGAGCTACATCCTCAGCCCTTTTTATTTTTTATTTTGAGACAAGAGTCTTGTGGAATTGTACAGCTGCATTCTTAACCAGCCAGCAGAATTAGAATATAGTAGCTAGATATTTACCAGAATAAGTAAGAGGCGATAATGCTATGAGAACAATTAAAAAGTAATATCTATGAATGATCATGGAAAATAGTCATTAATACTTACAGAATATAATTATCCTGATAACTAACCTATGCACTCCTAGTTGGATTTGTTAGAATATCATAATTTATCTCAGTAAACACACATTACTGTCAAATTCACTCTTAGGAAGTAGCATCATAATGGAGCAAGGTGCTCTAGTCGGAGCATTTTAATTAGAAATGTGATAAACTACTTCTCCTTTTCCCTTGTTAGATGTATGTTAGTTTTGTTTTTTTTTTTTTTTGATCTCTGGAAATTTTTAATATGAGTTTTTAGAAAAAAATTCTCTTAATAAAGTTTCAAGCATGACCATTGAAGGAAATGAATTTGAGTCAAATGTCTTAGATTATTATTTAAATGAGGAGTGAAATCAACACCCAGTTTCTTTTTTTGCCTCCCTAATATGTGCAGCGGTGGACAGCTTACTTGAAATAGCAGCTTTGGTTGTGATTTAGGATTATCAGTGGGAAGACAGAAGCCCCACACACAGTCATACCGCTGAACTAATTACAGGTTACATTCAATTTTAACTTGTCTCTAATAACAGCCTTTTATCTCATGAGTCAGTACTGAAGTGTCTGAGTTTTCTCTCTGCTCTCAAGATTGCAGAATGCATACATTGAAAGGACACACAGTTGGTAAACATTTTATATTTGTCCCTTCACCTTTTTTTCTTTCTTTTTCTTCCCTTGCTTTCAATACACAACGATAGAAGCCTATTGCAGCTGTAAAGAACTCAGCAAACTGGAGTCTTTCTGAGAATTAACCCTTCATTTACACTTAGGGATTATGGGTGCTGTACTTCAGAAACGGCTTTTTGATTTGAGATTTTAGGTTATAATTTGGATGGTTTTCTACTTGCAAAAGGTTGATGGATTTTATACATGAATAATAATAATGATCTTTGTTCCGAAAGTAAGATGATCAGTTCCTAAAGTTTGGGTAAATTTGGTTTCTGTGGCGGGGTTAGTGAGCGTAGCTTTGACCTAAAAGAAGGAAACACAGACATGAGCCTTGTGTGTTTGCCTGAAGGCTTTTATTCCATTACCAAAATGAAATGAAGTAAGAATAAACACAAGCACACAGCTTGTGGTTTGAATGGACTTGCTCTATTACCCAAATTAGCTCTCTTTATTTCCTTCCATTTCATATTTTAGATTAGCTTAACGGCCTCTGGAAACTCTTGTCAGCCTATTTTAAAGTATTCTTCTTGAGCAATTGAATAAGCTTGACTCACATACTCTTAACGACGTGGGATCTCGTGTTTGTGAACTAGCAAAGCCAATTGTAAATTCCAACACATTTTCCTGGCCTGACAGAATTAGGGAGCTTTCTTAAAATTGGCTTGGAGTTGAGGCTGGTTCTAATCTGGACCCACCCTGAGGCGATTCTTGTGCTCTAAATTCTTCCAATGAGAAAACCTCAGGTACCTGACTTGGACATTGTATGTCAATTACACCAGTGGGATAAACATGTGAAGAAGTCGGTAATTTTGTCAGTCTCTTCTTCTTTCCCCATATTAAGTTGTTAAGATTAGCTTTTATATTTTATTTAAGAAAAGCCAGTAGGGTTTTCTTAAATGAAAGTAGTAGTCATTAGAGATGAGAGTATTTAATCCATCTGAGAGTGTAACTCTTTGGATTAATCGGCAGCAGAAACCAACCTTACTACCCAAATTTCAACAAGTGCAAAAATCTTTTCATCTCAGTTTCCCCCCTAGTTAGCTTTCTTCTCATATTGTAAATGTCAGCTCTCGTATCTCTTTTTCCATTCACACATCAAGTCTTATATTTCCTTCCTTGGTAATATCATCTCCTAGGAATATAGCAATATCTGATTAATATGGAAAAGTATACATTAAGAAAAAAGAAAGATGAACTTTGGATGAAAAAAGTATAAAATGAAACATCATTTGGTTAATTTTGAAGATTCATGCTTTTTTTCTCGGTAAATGAAGCTCTATGTCAAGGTAATATCCAAAAATTTACCATCCAACTGGTGCCACAAGGGCACCAAGAGATCAGACTAGTTGATATGGTCCCATGTTTCTGGAATCCCCCAAATCACCTTCTGAGCATGCAAGTAAACTGGTATCTTCCCAACTTTTGAGTAGCATAATATAAAATATTCTCAAATGACATTCATATCATCTTGTTTTTGTTTACTTTTGTATTATTTAATGAATGTCTACATCTTTATTATTCCTGTTAATTGCGGTTGGTTTCACTAATTTATTTTCCCCCAGCTCCATATTTGGTATTTGCTATATGATCAATAAGTCACTTCTGAAACTTTATGGTAAATTTGTAGATACAAAGTGTAATGTTAGACACTGTTTAATAGAGGTGGTGATTGGACAATCAAGGGTAGATTTTGGGGTAGGGTGTTCAATTAAATACTTTTAATACTTGCCACTGTATATTTCTCTAATTCATAAGTATAGGTGAATCATCTCATGTTTAGAGATTCTGATTATAAAACAAGAACAGCTATGCATGTTTGCTTTTTATTCCATTTTTCATGACATGAGATGAAATATGAAATATAATTCAGGGCAGTCACAATAAATTCTTTCAAACAAGGAGATCTATTAGGTATATCAATAAAAATGCACAAAATAGTACAGAACTTGATTATAAATACTTTTTATTAATATTTCTTTTTATATTCCCTTAATTCACAAAATCAGCATTTCTTTTTATTGCATTTATTGGAATGAAAGATAGCGGTGCAGAAAAGAAAGCAGGACTATTTGTGCCATTATGAGATGAAACAATCAAATGTTTGTCTTTTTTCCAAAGTAATGTGAGTCACTGGTGAAGGGGCTAAGAGAATATGGGAACAGATGCTGAAATAATAAGCATCTTGCATTATTTCATTTAGAGGAAGCATCATAAACACCACCATAAAATAAACTACTTGGTGCACTCAGAAAAGTATGTCATCATCAGATAAATGCTTTTTTTTTATTATAAGCAGGAAGAACACAGATGGCTTGGTCTGCTCATTTTGGTACTTGTTAAAATAAGTTTGTTGAAGAGCAGGTAGGTAACTGATGACTTTCAAGATACTTTCAATGCCTGAGAAAAGTACTGAGACCTCTCAGAAAGGCTCATCAAAACTCAAGTGACATTGTCATCGAATATGAAGTTGTTTCATGAAAAAGTGATTTTTGCCCTCCAAATATAATAGTCAGCTTGGCTGAATTATTTTGGCATATTTGAATGACACAAAGGTGAGAAATACGAGGGAGGTTTGAAGAATCTGTCTCCTTAACCATTCTTTTCTGCTTACTAAAAACGAATAAACAAGGAAGGAAGGATAGGAGCATGATTTTACAATTTTCAGCCAACCTTCACTTTTAAACCAAGGCATAGACTGAAAGATAACGAATACTCGCTTGCAGCCTACTAGTATAACTGAGTCCTTTGCCTGCATTTTATTTTCATGAAACAGGAATTCCTGCCTTCACAAAAAAGCAAAAAATATATATCTTTCCAGCTCATCTTTGCTTCAGGATTTCTGTGACAAATTTCCTCTGTTTTAAAAGAATAAGATTCTCTTCTTTATTTTTATCACATTTTACTTTTCTCTTTCTCTCAAGATCTTATGTAATCTTATCTTTAATCATAGTAAGTTTTTATAACATGTCTAAACGATCCCATCATTTTTTTTTTGTTTTAAAAAAAACAAAATGAAATACCATTTGTGAAAATAAACAGCTGGGTGGTGGGGGGTTGCTTCAGAGTTTTAATCCATAAAGATGTCCATTATTATCCTGGGAAAAATAAAGCAATACTTTATAAAAATTGCACTGCTAAATATAAGAATGGTTGAATAAATAAATTACAACTGTGTTTTGGCTTGAATTTTTCTTCAGATAATTGCCTCTGTTCCCTATTTCCCTGAAGTGAGTGTACAGAGTGAAAAGCAGATGCTGCACTGTATGCTATTGGGGCTGATATGTAGCAGTAGTCACGGAGAAAAAAATTGTTAAAATGCATATCAGTGAACATGTGTGACACAGATAAATCTGCACAATTAATTTTCATGGGTTTAGTGATTATCTTTTAGCCAAAAAATAATAGTCTCTTGCATGATAATACCTAAATCTGATATGGTATAAATTCAACTTCATCTGTCCATTTATGAAATAAAAAAGTCATTCTTATATCGCATTCAGAATGCATGCAGCTATTTCCTTCATTTAATACATTTGCTGAGCAAGCGTAGAATTTCAAAAGAATTATATCATGATATGAGGTTGCAATTGTGATTGTTTTTTGAAAATCATAAAATTTTCCTCTATTTTCCACAGGTTTTGACTTTTGAGTTTGAAGTTCTTCCACATACATAGTTGGTAAAGGACCATAGCTCTTTGCAATAATGATAACAAAGATTTTGATGAAAGAATGTGTATTTAAAAACATCTGTTCTTCAGTAGAAACTATGCTTTGCTGAGCAGGGTCTTCAGTCCATTGCTAATTCAGAAACTCCCCATATAGAGACTATGTTTAGAAATACATGGCCATGAAAAATGATTTAATATGGTTCTGATGTCTGCCTGCTCTGGGGCTTACATAGTTGTAGTTCCAACTGTTTTCACTTTTGCAAGAGTTAGGATAATTATTTGTAGAAGAAAGTAGTTTTCTAGATTTATTTAATCAACAAATTAGCAAATTACCTACAGTTCTTAATAGCTAATAACAAAGAGGACTGAATAGATTGAAAGTATCACACAATTCATTTCATTAAAGTAAGCTAGAATGGAAAGTTTTTCTCAAATTCGTGCATACTAAATATGAAAAATCATTATAAGAGGAAGTAAAGTAACATGAAAGAAAATTAAGAAAACAAAGGCAAAAGTTATCAACCTAAATCTTATTTCTCTAACTGCCAATTTACACATTTATAGGACTCAAAATTTGCATTGACACCAATTCTAAATGATACGTTCACTATACATCCTCATAGCATGGAGAACCATATATTAAAGTTCATATATTCAATGGATGTAAAGATGATCTGATCACTTACATTTTCACTCATTTAGCAAATACTGGGTGCTAGCTACTTGTGGATATGTACACCAAAAATATTTTTTCATGAAGCTTTATATGTCCTTTGCTCAAACATAGCTTTTCTTGACAAAAATTTCTACAATGATTTTTATTTTTGAAAGTAATTTTGAGATCATTGCAAAATAATTGAGATTGTAAGTCTCATACAGAAGCCCAGTAAGCCCTTTATTCTGTTTCCCCAAGATATGGACTTGGGGAAGACATCTGCATCATCACCGCAAAGATCCCTTATGTTGCCTACTAATAACCATACCCACTTCCTTCCCAATTCTCACATCAACCCCTGACAGTCACTTGGTCTTTTTCACTATTCCTATAATTTTGTCACTTCATAAAATTTAAATAAACAGAATAATATAGTATGTACAACAGACTAAAATCAATCAACATGTCAAGATGAAGAAATGACAGTAAAGAAAACCCCATGAACATGTCTACTATAGAATAAGCATCTGACAAAATCCAATGCATTTTCATGAGAAAGCAAAAGAAGCCTAAAAATAGAAAAAAAGCTTATTATTCCCTATATTCTTATTACTCCACGTCTTGAACAATTGTGAACTTTAATTGTGGAGGCCACGTGTTCACTGCCAGTGTTTACCTTGTATTCTGCAATGTTTGTGAACTCATTTATTAGTTCTAGGAGATTTTCTTTTTTTTTCCCCCTAGCTTTTTTGGTTTTGTATATAGACAAACACATCATTGGCAAATAGGGGCATTTTTATTTCTTCCTTCATGATCTGCATACCTTTTGTTTTTCTTGCCTTATATCTGTCTGTGGGACTTGTATCATCATGTCCAATAAAAGACTTGAGAACAGAGATCCTTGCCTGCTTCCCGTCCGTGAGGAAAGCATCGTCTTCACCGTGAAGCTTGACATTAGCTGTATGGGTTTTTACGTATTCTCTACCAAATGGATGTCATTCCACTCTATACTTTGAAAATTATTTTTATCGTGAATATGTGTTGAAATTTTCCAAATGTATTTCTGGTTTGATGGATTTATTTTAAGAGAGAGAGAGGGAAAGAGAGTAAGAGAAAAAGAATCAATTTTATTTATTTTTTCATCTGGCCTTTGTTTCCCCAACACCTAGTTGTGTATGTGGTTCTGGGGTTTGAACCCCAGTCCTCATGTAAGCCAGGCAAGCGCTCCAACCACTGTGCAACCACCCCAGCCCCCAGTTCAGTACATATTACAATGTGATTTTATAAACCTGCTAATAGGGTGGAACATATGCTTGATTTTCAAATGTTGAACCATCCTGGCATGAACCTCACATGGTCACAATACAGAATTCTTTCTACATAAAGGTTAATTCTGTTTGCTAGAATGTATTAGGGATTATTATGTTCATATTAAGAAGAAACACATTATTTTAGTACTGTCTTTTTCTGGTCTTTGTGTCAGCATATTACTAGCTCCCTAAGATGAACTTAGAAATATTTCCTCTGCTCTTGCCTCTAAGATTATGAAGAAGCAATGTCGGTTCTTTAACTTTTTATAGAATTTCCCCGTGAAATCATCTGGGTCTGGAGATGTCTTTCTTGGCAGTTTTTTAATTACAAATTCAATTTTTATAAAATAGAACTATTCAAATTATTTCTTTCATATTGTTTGAGACATGATAGCTCATAGTTTTCTAAAGATTTCTTTCTTTTTTTTTTTAAAGAGAGAGGGACAGTGAGAGAGACAGAGAAAGAGAGAAACAACTCTATTTAGCTTTTCACATGGCCTTAGTTGCTCCAACACTTAGTTGTGTACGTGGTGCTGGGGTTTGAACCCGGGTCCTTGTTCTTGCCAGGCAAGCGCCGAAACCACTGAGCCACCGCTCCAGCCCCTTTTCTAAAGATTTCTAAAAATTAATTTCACCTAGGTTGTCAAATTTATGTGTGTTTATAGGATTTTCTTATTATCTTTCTATCTGTCTGCAAAGTCTATAACTATGTTCTTTGTTTCATTTCTGATATTGGTGACATCCCTTCTACCTTTTTTGTGTCATATATTTTGAAGCTTTCTTTTTGGTCTATATGCATTCAGTATTGTCATGTGAACTTGGAGTGATTTTTTTATCATTATATAAAATCCAACTTTATAGTAATTTTTCTGCTCTGAAATGTGCTTTATCTTATATTAATACAATCATTCCTGATTTTCTTTTGATTAATATCTATATGATCTATCTTTTACCATAGCTTTATTTTCAGACTGACAATATCAGCATATTCAAAGCTATTTTCTTGTAGTTAGCATTAAACTTGGGTCATGATTTTTAATTTACTTTATCAATGTCTATCTTTTAATTAGTTGGTATAGATAAATCGTTTAAACTTGATGTAATTATTGCTATGTTAGAGTTTACTTTTCTTTCTGTTTTCTGTTCTTTCTTTTTCTGTTTCCATTTGGTTTGCCTTCCTATGGATTACTTATACATTTGTGGGATTCTGTTTTAATTTTGTATAGTACTTTCATTTTTTCAGTATTTTGCATCTATATTTTTAATATATTTTAATGATTGCTTTACGTATTGATATACACTACATAACAGTAGATGGGTGTCACCATTTACCAATTTGAGTGAAGCATAGAAATTATTGCTCTCTTTACATCACATGCCACATGATAATCGTCTTAATATTATTACTACATGGATGTAGAATCCCAATGCTGTTATCATTTTTGTTTCAATTCCCACTTGGAAGATTCAGGAGCAGGAAAGTATCGTGTATATACATGCATTTTTGTTTGCATTGTTCTTTTATCCCTCGTTCCATGTTTCATCACCTCCTCTCTGTTGAGAGAGCTTCTTTAAGCATTCTTTTACTATGGGCCTGTGGGGGATGAGTTCTCAGTTTTATCTGAGAATGTCTTAACTGACTATCATTCCAAAGGGCATTCATTGTCACTGAATCTAAGATTCTAAGTGACCAGTATTTCCTTTTAGTATTTCAAAAATTCTGTCCCCTTTCCTTTTGTCTTCTAGGATTTCTAATGTGCACCCCATTCCCTTCTCATTTACCCTTACCGTAATAGGTAAAGTGTCATAGCTGATTTCAACATGTTTTCTTGGACATTAGCTTTCAAAAGTTTGACAGTGTTTTGATCCTCTTTAGGTGTTTCCTGGCTTCTAGAAAATGTAGATGAACTTATCTTACCAAATTTGGGGAATTTTCAGTCATCAGTGAGTTCTTTTTCAGCCCATCCTCAGTTCCTTCTCCTCCCAGAATTTCTGCAACATGAATTTAGATCATTTCCTGTAGTCCCATAAACCCCTGAGAGCAAGTTATTTTGTTTTAATTTAATTTTCTCTGTATTGTTTATATTATCACTTGGTTCTATCATCCAGTTTCTTCTGCTCCTTCTATTCTACTATTGAGTTTATGTATTTGAGTTTTTTAATTCTCCAGTTATTTTATTTTCAGTTTTAAACTTTCCAATTGGTTTTTATTTTTACCTTCTTTTTCTTTTCTGAGATTTTCTTTTTGTTGTTGTTGTTGCTGCGAGTCCCTATTTTTTTTTTTCTCTTACAAAAGAGTTTGTAATTGCTCATTGAACTATTTTTATAATGGCTGATTTTCAATCTTTGTCAGGTAATCCTAAAACCTCTGTTATCTTGGTATAGATAATGATTGATATGTTTTCTTTCCATTTAAGATCATTTTCATTCCTGGTGTAAAACACATTTTTTCAGTTGAAACCTGGACATTTTGAACGTTAGGAGACTCTCTATATATTTTTTTAAATCTTATTTCTTGGCCTATTAAAAATTGTTGTCAAAAAGTAGTGTAGTCATTGTCATGTATAGTGTAGTAAATGTTGCCTACCGCAACACTGACTACCACAGCAGGAGAGAGTCTGTGTTGGCTTATTAGTATCAGGCAAAGGGAGAAGTCCAAGTTTCCCACTCAACCTCTAATGTTGATCAGGAGGGAATGGCAACTCGTTCCATTGTCTACCACTGGTACCTCCCTGGCTGGGGATTGATAGGAGTCCTTGTTATACTCCTCAAATGGTTTCTACTTGCAACATGGGAAGCAGGTAGCATTGCTACTACTGGCAGTGTTGAAACTCCTGTCTTTCCACGTTGGCTCCTGCTGATCACCCCAGTGAGCACAGGAGGGAGGTCTCATTACTGCTGAGTGGGATGAAAACGTAGACTCTTCATATGGTTTCTTATGGCATAGTTAGGGATGGTGATGGTACTTTGACTTCTATACCTTCCAGCAAAGATGAATGCCCCAGCTCCTTCCTTTGCCATCTCACACCACCCCCACAGGGGTTATAGTGGTCTCCCCTCACAGTCAGGCTGTAGACAACAAACCCAGTCAACTCACCACAATGCCATCCTTCAGATTTTGAAGTTCCTCATTGGTTTGAATTCTTCTTTCAGTCATCTCATGTTTGTATTACATACAACCTCTATGGTTTTTGGTTGTACTTAAACTAATAGGGGAAAACTCTTCTAGCCTAACTTCTCAGAGTAGAAAGTTTTCATTTCCATCTTTCATTCAGGTGCTCTTAATTTATTTGCCTTAAATCTTCTACTCTTTGTCAATTTTTCTTGTGATTCTTAGACAGAAAGTTACTTACCCTCTGGATTTTCCATACTTAGTTAAAAAGTTTTAGGTTCTTTTTCTCTTCCTGATATTCTCTTACTCATTCAAATATTTAACCCAGCTGTCCATTATCCTGTTTCATGGAGAAATCAGCACAATTGAATTTTTCCCAAATTCTTAATCATCTAACTGTTTTAATTATTCTACATGGTTTATTCCCACATATTAAGTTACTGTAATGGCTTTTTATATAGACCATTTTGTTATAGTGATCTATCACCTTTATAAGGATTGATCTAATGTCTTTTGCTATTTTTCCAATAGCACGCTATAAAAAATTTGTTTTTATTCTGTTTTAGATTTAGCACTTTATAAAATACAAGCAATAATTGTATCCATATGCAAAACTAATTCTAGAACTTTTTAAAATCTGAATTTACATCTATAAATTGTTATGAGGAGTGAAGTTTAATAAGAAGCATACTATGTTTTCACTGCTTGCAATCTTCTTTCAAAAGACCTGTAGAGATTATTATTTTAATCCAGACATCCTGTAATAAACTTTTGAGATGGTACAAACATGTTACTTGTGTTATGGTAAATGGACTCTCTCTCTTTATTATCCTTTCCTGGTGTTTATTGCTGGAAAATTTCTGAAATGTATACGTCACTCAAAAGTCATGATAAATTTGTCTCTTTTGAACACATTTCTTTTTTTATCAAAATGTCAATAACATCAGGATAATTTTAAAGGTTAGTGTTCTTTTCGTATTCCTGCATTTGTAAGGAAAGGTATTGAGAAATCATCCTTGAATAGAATGGCTTTTTTAAGTCACAACTATTTAAGGAAAAAAACTCTTTGATTCTTATTTTGTACTATTTTCATTATGGAAGAAGTAAAATAGACATACATGCAAGGTTCAGCTGGGACTTGAACCATCAGGCATTTGATATTCAAGTCCATGTTATAAACAACTTTACTGTATGACCAATTCTGATATATCCTGCAATTTGTTAATACAAACCCTGTGTTACAATATAATTATAACTCCAATTACACTTTAATTGATGCTGATGCATTATTTTTAACATGAACTGACAGATATATTTGTGAAAATCATAGAATATATTAGCTATCTTTGGGGCAGAAGATAGACTAGGCAACAGGACATAAAAATAATTTGAACAACACACTTAGCTTGTAATAAAGAAATCATCTTCAGCTTGTAATTAGTTTTATACTTTACTGATAAATTAATTTAGCAGCTTTTGTTATGTTTCTAGGCTTTGGAAACATAACAATCTATTACACTAGAGTCTAACATAGCCTCATAATGACCTTTTGTGCCACACCTAGTCTTGTGAAAACCCCAGGCAGACTTTGTAGAAGAATTGATCTCTTGTGGTGATTTACCCTTTGCTGGCAAGCCAGACATCCCAAGAGTAACCATGATTCAGAGTTATTTATTAATTTGTGTAAGAGTTTCATGGCGGTAGTGTTAATTCACATTTCATAACCACCGCATCACTCTTTTAAGTTCCAAACATATCCTGGGGCTTTGGATTATAATAAAAATTGATATTCATCCCACTCAGAGACTAAAGGAAAGACAAAATTTTTATCATCTTCCTAGTATTTTTGGATATCTTTTTAAAAAAAATTTTTTTGCACCTTTGAGTGATCTGTCTTCTAAGGGGAGACTAATTTCCAGCTCTCTGCCTTAAATAGCCTCAAGAGCTTGCTTCCTGTGCATTGTGGCAAAAAAAAAAAAAAAAAAAAAAATAGCTGTTATGGAATATTCCCAGGCCTTCCACCAAAGTTCCTCCAACTGTCACACTATTTAATCAAATTCTTTCTAATTTGTGTCCTCTTTCTCAGTTCCAGAGGGATTTCAGTTGTCTTCTATTTTCACTTTTGTTGTAAGCGCAACTATGTTTTTTAAAATGTTTTTAGTATTTTTGTTGTAGTTGTTTCATTTCATCCAAAAGTCTATGACAAGAGAATTTATACTTTAGCATATAATGTCACTTGGCCGGAATAAGAGACACACCTCTTTTTATTACATTTAATTTTATGGATGACAATTTTGAAGACATAATTGACATTTAAATAATATCTTATTGTATGATATTGGAGTAGTTTAAAAATTATTATGATATTAGTATACAAATTAGAATAAATTTATAAGAAGGAAATAGAATATGGATTAAGTTTTGTTTGAGAATTTTATACATAAATAGGTAGTAGCTTAATGAATTTGGAAAAATTATTTAATGATGGAAAGCCTGCAATGTTTAGAATAAAATAAAAATGGAAACACATGTTACATTGTATTAGAAAATAAGTCAGACAAATTAAATTTTAAATGCCAAAAATAAAATAACTTCTACATGACAATCTTGGAGATCATATGACCCTTTAATATGTGATTCACTTGTATAATTCTAGAAAGTAAAAAAATGAAGGAAATCACATTTTCCAAAATATATTTGATTTAATGGTTGAAAGGTAGTAAAAGGCAAATATAATCATTTGGAGAAAAAAAATCACAAAAATACAAACATTGACTAAAGTTGTGCATATATGTACTCGTATGTATGTATAAAGAGATCATGCAAATTGTCAATAGAAATAGAAATAATCCAATAAAAACGAGTTAATGCTTTGTGAATTGTCAGGATATAGGAGCACAAACTGAAATGAGCAAATGAATAAAATATATTTAATTTCAATTGTAAATGTGATAGACAAATTAAATAATAATAAATTCTACTTTATGCCCATTAGACTTGCAATAAGAATAAAAACAGTTTGTGTTGGTGAAGATGTGGCAAAAGAACATTCTTAAACATTGATTGTGAAAGTGTGCATCATCATAATCTTTTTGGAAATCAAACTAGTAAAACCAATTTCAATTAATATAATGTATTCATATTTTTGCCAGTGATCCTTATCTTGAACACTTATGGAAATATGAATATATATTGTATTGAGCTTATAGTGGCAAGTAACAGAATGGAAAAATATAACTAGCAATCTTAAGAAATGTCAAATACAGTGCATTACTTTTAAATTAAATATCATTGTGCAGTTTAAAGAAAGAAAGTGGTTATCAGTCAACTGGGTGGGTTTTTCATGTATTTCTGGATGAAAAATATAAAATTAGAGAAGTATATCAATTCATGTAATTTAGTAAAAAATGGCAAAAAGTTCATAAATAGGTTTATGTTTATATTTGCATATGTTTGTCTTTTCATGTTTGAATCTGAGAAGGAAAATAAATATGTGATTGTGTACATGCTGTAGAAGAGAGGGCCTGGGAGAAATGCTGATATGAACTGAAAATGGAATAGAAGGAAGAAAACAAAGTCAAAAAGCAAAAGCTTCATAAAATCAACGCTGCATATAGGATTAGTAATTATAGCAAACTATTTTGTATGATTCAAATGGAAAAGTACTTTGCTTTCTCTTACAATCAAGTCTAAAGTAAATGAGCAGTCAAGACTTGGTAGAGGACTGGAGCGGTGGCTCAGCAGTTTCGGCGCTTGCCTGGCAAGCACAAGGACCCGGGTTCAAACCCCAGCACCATGTACGCAACTGAGTGTTGGAGCAACTAAGGCCATGTGAAAAACTAAATAAAGTTGTTTCTCTCTTTCTCTGTCTCTCTCACTGTCCCTCTCTCTTTAAAAAAAAAAAAAAACTTGGTAGAATTGTCCTTATCCACTCAGATTGTGTGTTCCATGATTAACTCCAAGTTGATAACAGTGGTTTTTATTGCTTTTAAGTTAATGCAAAATGGGAAAGGAAGGAGGACACACTGTTTTGATATAAAAATGTGATATCAAATTGATATTGGTATCCATTTTCAACCCATTGGCTAAAATACAACCATACTTATTTGGAAAGTGTTTAGGCAGTACCTAGGTACAACCTAAGTAAACTTAGTTGTACTACTAAATTCTCTTTAAAATGTCAAAGAAGAGATGGAATCAATGGAAGAAATTAGTACTGCATTCATATACCGTGTGTTATTTCATCACATTTACAGATAAATAGGTTTAGTATATATGTGTGTGTATAAAGTTATATGTATCCATACAAATTTTAACTCCAATAAATACATGCAGTCTTCAGCGCATTTTAAAATTCAGATCCCTGTTGACAAAACTGATTTATTTCACCATACTTGGCTTCCCAGACCCTCAGAGGCTGGCAGCAGACTTTGGCATTTTCCATTTCATACTGGTTTTACAGCCATGAAGAATGCAATAGTTGCAGGGTCATGGAGGCTTCCCCTGATGTTAGCTGAGGGCTTGTTTAATATGGCCTTCATTATATTGAGATACATTCATCTGTACCAAAAATGTTTGGAGGGATTTTTTTTTAATCATGAGAGAATATCTAATTTTATGAAATGCTATTTGTGCATCTGCTAAGATGATCACATGGATTTTGTCCTTCATTCTCTTGATGTGGCTTATCATGTTTATTGATTTGTGCTTTTTGAACCATTCTTGCATTCCTGTTAAGAATCCACATTGGTAATGGTGAATAATCTTTTTGCTATGCTATTGGACTCTACTTTCTAGTGTTTTGCTGAGAATATTTGCTTCTGTGTACATCAGGTTATTTTTACTATGTCAGCTTTACTTTTTTTCTAAAGAGAGAAGGACAATGAGAGAGAGAGAGAGAGAATCAATTTTTATTGAGTTTTTCACATGACTTTCGTTGCTCTGACACTTAGTTGTTCATATGGTGCTGGGGTTTGAACCCATGTACTCGCACATGCCAGGCAAACACTGTAACTGCCGAGCCATCGCCCCAGCCCTCAGCTTTACTTCTTACTGTGTCTTCATCTGTTTTTTCATTGAGTAAATGTTGTACTTACAATTTGAACTTGAAAGAATTCCTTTATCTTAAATTTTTGCTATATTTTGGGAAAAATAGTTTTTTTTTTCCCCCTTCAAATGTTCAGTAGCTTTTTAGCAGTAAAATCATCGGGTCCTGTTCTTTTCTTTGAGGATAGACTATCACTAGCTCAATCTTGTTACTCTTTATTTTCCAGTGTTTCAATTTTCTGTTTCTTCATCATTTTGTCATTATTAGCTGGCATGTCCAGGAATTTATCCATGTTGTCTTGGTTGCAAAATTTATTGACATAATTGTTCATAATCATCTATTATGATCCCTTGTAATTTTGTGATGTCAGTTATAATGTCTCCTTTCTCATGATTTTATTTGAGTCTTTTTTTCTTAGTAAGTATAAGTATTTGTCAATTTTGTTTACATTTTAAAAATAGCTCTTTATTTTGTTGATGTTTTATGTCGTATGTCAGTCTCTGTTTCATTTATTTCTTCTCTGATCTTTGTTATTTCTTTCATTTTACTAATTTGGGTTTGATTTGTTCTTGCTTTTCTAGTTTCTTGAGGTATAGGAAGAATGTGTTTATTTGAGATCATTTTTTTAAATTGGCCATTGAATGCTGTAAATGTCCCTCTTAATACTGCTCTTGTTTTATTCCATGAATTTTGGTATATAGTGCCTCTGTGATCACATGTCTCAAGATTTCTTACTTTCCTCATTTATCTATTAGTCATTCAGGAATATATTATTTCATTTCCTCGTGCATTCATAGTTTCCGAAGTTGTGTTTTTCTTTATTTATTGGTAATTCAATTCCAGTTTTGTTTTATTGTGGCCAGAGAAGGTACTTGATAAATTTCAATTTTTAAAAATTTGTTGAAATTTATTTTGTGGTCTGTCTTATGATCTATTCTGTTGAAAGTTCCACGTGCTTTGGGGGATTTGATTTAGACAATTTAGACAGAATGTGCTATAGATATCTATGATTATTGTAGTCTGCCTTTCCCTGTAGATCTGTTAATATTCACATTATCTATTCATGTGATTTAGCATTAAGTACATATAAAACTATTTTTTCCTTTTGTTGAATTGACCCCATATCCTAATATACTGATGGTCCATGCCTCTTTTTATTGTTCTTGATTTAAAGTCTATTTTTTTCTGAAAATAGTATAACTACACTTGATTTCTTTTAAATTCATTTGAATGGAATATACAGTTCCTTCGATTGCAGTCTGTGCGTGTCCTTACTGGTGAAATGAATTTCTTATAAGCAACATAGTTCAGTTTTATTTTTAATGTGTTCATTCACCACATATCTTTTAATCAGAGATTCTACTGTATTTAATTTTGAGGTCATTTTTTAGTAGATAAGGTCATGCTACTGCCATTTTCTTACTTATTTTTTAGTTTAATTTTTTTAGTAATTCTTTTTTTTTTCGTTTTCAATTGCAAGGTTCTTTTGTAGGTAGGTGATTTTCTCAGTATCATGTTTGATTCCTGGTTACTTTTGGTATATCTAATATAGGATTTTGTTTTTTAGTTACCATGAGACTTATGAAAAATATTTTCAAGTATAAGAAGCTATTATGAATGGAGAAAAATTTTGATAGTAAAGATAAAAAAGAAGGGAAAATAATAAACTGCACTTGCACTTTTCTCCTCTTCACATTTTGAATTTTTGATATCCCATTTTACATTTTTTATATTGTTTACCTCTTAACATAGTTATTTTCATTTTGGTTTTTAGTATTCATGCCAAAGATATAAGCAGTTTACAGAGCATGTGTTTGTTACTCAAGCATTCTGAATGTGTCTGAATAATTTCTCTTACTAATGAGTTTTATATATTCCAACATTTTTTCTTATTTGTTAATGTTTCTTTCTTTAAGTATGAAGAATGTCTTGTATTATTTCTGATTAGACAGCTCTGGTGGTATTAAACTCTTTGATTTAATTTTGTCTGGCAATGACTTGATCTTTTCATTTCTGAAGGATAACTTTCTTTGGTGCAGTATTCCTGACTGGCAGGCTGTTTCCTTTGGTATTGTAAATCTTATCCCACTCCTCCTAGTATATAATGGTTCTTCTGAGAACTCAACTGTCTGGTGAATTGAAACAAACTGTGTGCTGTTTCTTTTGTCTTGCTGTTTTAAGAATCCTTACTTTATCTTCTTTCTTTCTTTTTTTTAAGAGAGGACAGTGAGAGAGTGAGAGAGAGAGAGAGAGAGAATCAATTTTTATTGAGTTTTTCACATGGCTTTCATTGCTCCGACACTTAGTTGTGTACGTGGGTGCGGGGGTTTGAACCCGTGTACTCACTAACACAGGGTAAATGTCATAACTGCCTAGCCACTGCTCCAGCCCCTTCACTTTTATCTTTAAGTTTGAAAGCATATAGTAAGTCTTGATGTAGATTTGATTGAGTAGAATCTGACTGGTAACCTATGACCTCCCTGAATCTGGATAATGGTGTCCTTCATCACATTAGGGACATTTTATTACTATCTCTTTGAATTACTGTTCCACTCCTTTGACATTCTTGTTTCTCTTGAACCTTAATTACATGAATATTTGCTCTTTTGTTTTGCCCCATGCTTCCCAAAAATCCATTCTTTCATCTTTATTTTTTTTGCTCCATTGACGACATATTTTCAAATATCTTGTCTTCAAGCTCACTGATTTTTTCTTCTGTTCAACTGATTCTACTAATGATGCATTCTATCACATTTTTTCATTTCATTTATTATACTTTTCAGCTCCAGTATATACATTTTCCTTTCACTCTGTAAAGTTTCTCTTAAATTATTGATTTTATTTTCTCTGCA
>PVKS010014426.1:26166-48593 GCA_004027875.1 Aplodontia rufa | reverse complement strand
GTTGTGCTAATCTCCAGCATTAGAAGCAGGTGTGCTGGTCGCGAAGCTTCCTTGTGCCCTGTGACTCGGGAGTTAGCCCTGTCACTTGGCTGCTGTGGATACAAGTAGATCTGAGCAGAACCAGCCCTCATCTTAGGGTTGTTTAGCCCGAGTTGTTCTTTGGGGCAGAGATTAGTCATTTTCGAGAACTTTTAAACATGTATAGTTCTCTACACCGGATGGTGTTTCATTTCTTTGGCATCTTCAGTGTCTCCCTTACTGTCTCTCCCTTTGCTGTCAATCTTTGCTTTGATTTTTCTGCCTAACCTGCTGGAGGTTTGCTTTCAACTCTTCCCTCAGCTCTTGGATCTCTTGAAGGTCACCCAGAGCACAAGGTCAGCAGTCCTTCTTGGTTCTTTTCACCCTGGCTTATGGTTTACTCCGTCTTAAAAGTCGTCTGGCATGTTTCTTCTGCCACCTTTGCAATTCCCTTTTTTCTGCTTGGAGATGAGGCTTATGGGTCTGCCTCACAGCTGTCCTGTCTTTGCAATCTCCTTTTATTTGAAACGTAGGGTGGAGCAGAGATAAGTGGCAGGTTCTAGTGCCACACTGGCAGGGTTTGAACCCTCACCAGCATACAGGAGCTTGGGTGAATCATTTCATGTAATCTGTACCTCAGTTTCCTCAGGAGTAGCGGAGAAACGATGATGGTATCTATTTCATAGGGTTGTCTATGCCATACCACCCTGAATGTGCCCGATCTCGTCTATTTCATAGGGTTGTGAAGATTCAGTACTTGCACAATGTCTGGCCCATGGTAGCTACCCATAAAAATACTTGACTTTAAAAAAATTATTTTTGGGGGCTGGAGCAGTGGCTTGGTTTCGGTGCTGGCCTTGCACGTGCAAGGAGGTGGGTTCCAATCCCAGCACCACGTACACAACAAAGTGTCTGAGAAATGAAAGCCACATGAAAAACTAAATAAAATTTATTTTTTGTCTATCTCTCCCTCTCACTGTCCCCCTATTTAAAAAAATTTTTCTTTTGAGTATCTCAAAATTCCCTGAAATCTGGTCACTTCGCTTGAGATCTGAAAACACCACTCATGTGTTTCCAATCTTCTTTGTTTATACCATGTGGGGGACACAGCAGGAAGCAGATTGGAGGTTGAGGGAGATGGATGTTATCTGTGGGATCATGTGGAGATGGTCATTCTGCACTCGATAAGTGCATCTGAAGCTCAGGATGGGTAGGTTAGATCATCAGTTAAGGGTCAGAGTGGGGGAGTGTGTTGAAGGAGAGAAGTGGGCCTCAGCCCTGAGGGCCAGGGGCAGAGGACAGGAACCAGTGAAGAGGTGTCCAGGAAAGGGGGTATGGAGATCAAACCAGAACCCTGTGTGTGGATGGGAAGGAGTGATCACCAGTATTAATCACTATTGAGAGGTCACGAGTTATGGTGCCGGGAACGAGTCCTTGGAAACCTGCAACTTGAGTGTTATTGGCAAGAGCAGTGTTAGTGGTATGGTGGGGCCAAAACCACGCTGGTTTGAGTTCAGGAAAGCAGGATGAGGGAAAGTGAGAAACTGAGTATAAGCAATCCTTTCTGTTAATTCATTGTCAAGTGCAAATAGCAGGTTGTTAGAGTACATTTTTGTGTATGTGTCTGGTGTTGGGGGTTGAAGTGAGGGACTTTGGCTTGGTAGGCAAGCATTCTACCACTTAGGTACATCCCCAGCTTAAGAATAAATTTGTTTAAAAAACTGGCAGATTGCCCAATCGCTAAGATATGAGTTCAGATAGTTAGGGGCAGGGGCCATAGCACTTGCCTAGCACGTGTGAGGCACTGGGTTCGATCCTTAGCACCTCATAAAAATTAAGGTATTCTGTAAAGAAAAAAAAGAATTATCTCTTTAAAAAATACTCAACAAAAAGGGACAATCGTGGTGTTAGAGAGTGACCATCAGGGCAGCCATTGCCATAGAAGCAAAAATTATGTTCAGATGCCCTCAGTTCTGGTATTGGTGATCTTTGGTGGGAAATTGTAATTCCTTCCTGTTTTTGAGTTTTTGCAAAGACTATGCTGACTTCTGAATGCAGGGGTGCTCAAGCACTGAACTACATCCCCAACCCTTTTTGAGACAATTAAGTTGCCATGGATGGCCTTGATCTTGCAGTCTGGCTCAATTAGCAATTTTAAATTTAAAAATGTTCCAATCTCCCCAAGTGTGGTGGAGCACACCTGTAATCCCAGTGACTGCAGAGGCTGAGGCAGAAGTTGCCCACAGTGCAGACTTGAATATCTAGCTGTTACTTGGTGTTTCCATCTGAACATCTAGATGGGTAACCTTTAGTTGTATGTCCGTCTGCCTACTCTCACCCTCTCTCTCGCTCACCTTCCCCATCCCCACCTTTTTTTTTTTTTTTTTAAGAGAGAGGGACAGTAAGAGAGAATCAATTTCATTTTGTTTTTTTCATGTGGCTTTCACTGCTCGACACTTAGTTGTGTATGTGGTGCTAGGGTTTGAACCAGCATCCTCCTGCATTCCAAGCAAGCATTGTAACCACTGAGCCACCACTCCAGCTCCTTTTTTTTTTTTTTTTTAAGAGAGGGAGAGTAAGAGAAAGGAAAGAGAGAATCATCTTTATTTTGTTTTCTCGTCTGGCCTTTGTTTCTCCAACAGTTGTGTACGTAGTGCCATGGTTTGAACCTGGGTCCTTGCACTTGCACATGCCAGGCAAGTGTTCCAACTGCTGAGCCACTGCCCCAGCCCTCTTTTTCCTGACTTTAATATTAATATGCAGTTTGTTAGCAAATAAGTTCTGTCATTTCTACTTCAGAAAATCCATTTGTTTCTCTTGACTACACTGCCACTATCCAGTGTCACCCACCATGCTATCCCCGGACTACTTTAATAGCTTCCTCCTCCTCCTACTTTTCCATTTATTTCACATCATGGAGCCAGACTGACCTGTGAAAAAGATAGCAGGTTATTTCCTTCGCCTGGGTCAGTGATTTTTTCTTTATACTTGGAGTAAAATTCCATCTCCTCACATTGGCATTTGGAGGCCACGTAGAATTAGTTTCTGCCTGTCTCTCCAGGTGTGTCTAGATGGCTTTCTTTTCATCATGCTGCAGACAAGCTAACTTCGTTTCTTCTCACCAAGTCCATCTTAGAGGACGTTTGCACATGCTTGTTCTTCTGTCTGAACATCATAGAGCTGGTTCCTTCTCATGTGTCAGGTCTCTTTTCAAATGTCATTTTCTTGAATGCTTTTTCTAACTGGCCTTCTTTAAATATGTCCCTAGTTACTCTACTACATTAGTTTTATTTACTTTGTTTTAAACGTTGGAAGCCTCTAATTCACACACACATACACTCTCAGATGTAAGTTTTATGAAGGTGGAAATTTCATTAAACCTTGCACAGTGTATGAAACTCAGTAGGTCCTCGGATATTTGCCAACTGAATGATTACTGTTCTTTGTTAAATCATTTTTCTCATTGGTCCTAAGTAATGCAGTGAAATGTGCTTATCTTTGTCTAGTTTGCACAGCTCCTGGTGAGAGACGTGATGTTTTACCGGTTGCTGTCAGTTGTCCGAAGGCGACGAACTAGCCCAGGATGGCAGAACTGGTCCTTGGTGAGAAGCAACACATCCACTGCGGAGGCACATTCTGTCGCCCTGCCCGCCGAGGCTCAGGTGGTCATCTGTGGGGGTGGAATCATGGGCACATCTGTAGCCTATCACCTGTCCAAGATGGGATGGACAGATATCGTCCTTTTGGAGCAGGGCAGGTAAGGATCAGTGGACTTTGCTTGTGGCTGTGCTGTACTAATGGTAAAGGATTCTGTCTCCATGATAATGTCCCACCAATAGCTAATCCAAGTGTTGCTTCGTGTCATGAGAAGAACTGAGGTAAAGTCCTCCTACTCTTTGTTTAGTGATGCTTAATAATGTCTGAGTTTTTAGAGAGGTAGTAGATTTCAACAAGTATCTTAAGAGGGTTTGCAGTGGCACACATCAGTAACTCCCAGTGATTTGGGAGGCTGAATCAGGAGGATTGTGAGTTCAAAGCCAGCCTTAGCACCTTAGTGAGGCCTTCATGAACTTAGTGAAAACCTGTCTCAAAATAAAATATAACAAGGGCTGGGGAGGGCTAGAGCGGTGGCTTGGTGGTTCCAGTGCTTGCCTGGAATGCACAATCACGTACACATCGAAGTGTCAGAGCAATGAAAGCCACATAAAAAACTAAATAAAATTGATTGTTGCACTATTCCTCTCTCTTAAAAAAAGGGGGGGGCTGGGGATGTGGCTCAGAGGTTGAGAGGCCCCTGGGTTCAATCCTTGGAAGGGGGGGGGGTTGGAGGAAGGAGTTGTATAGAGGGCTCAGTAGTGCACACCTGTAATCTCAGTTACTCGGGAGACCGGGGCAGGAGGATCACAAGTTGTGTACCAACCTAGGCAGCTGGGTAAGACTGTCTCACAATAAAATAAATAGAAAAGCCTGGGGGTAGTCTATGGTGAAGCACCCTGGGTTCAGTCCCCAGTACTAAAAAGAAAAAGTGTGTGTTCACAGCACAGTTTATCTTGTTCTTGGTTATCGTTCAGTAGTATAAGTCTCATGGCTCCTGAGCTGAAATGAAAGTGAGTGCTTCCTGTGTATTTGTTACTGATTTTCGTTTAATTAACTTTCTCTAGAACAATTTTAGATTTATAGAAAAACTGAAGATTTTACAGAGTTCCCATATACTTCCACCCACTTTCACTTGTTACAAACAGCTTGTATTACTGTGAGTGTTTCAGTTACCAAAGCAGTATTCGTGCATTAGCATTAATAAAAGCTCATTCTTTTTTTTTTTTTTTTTTTTTTTTGAAAGAGGGACAGTGAGAAGGAAAGAGAAGCAATTTTTTATTTAGTTTTTCATGTGACTTTTGTTGCTCTGAGCCATCTTTGTGTCCGTGGTGCTGGGGTTCCAACTCGTGTCCTTGCGCATGCCAGGCAAGCACTGTAACCGCTGAGCCATCGCTCCAGCCCCCAAAAGCTCAGTCTTTATTCAGCTTTTTTTTTTTTTTTTTTTTTTTTTTTTTTTTTTTTTTTTTTTTTTTTTTTTTTTTTTTTTTTTTTTTTTTTTTTTTTTTTTTTTTTTTTTTTTTTTTTTTTTTTTTTTTTTTTTTTTTAAATTTTCCTCTAATGTCCTTTTTCTGTTCCAGGATCACCCCAAGGATCTGATTCTTCTAGGTATGGTATCTTCTCAGGCTTCCCTTAACTATGCCAGTTTCTTGGCCTTTCCTTGTTTTGGAGCTTAAGAGTTTTGCATTTTCTGTAACCTTTTAGACTTCAACAAAAATTTGTGCTCGTGAAGTAACGTGGATTGCATTTAAGCAAAGTAAGCAGTGATCCATTTAGTTAGATTCTTCCTTTTTCTTTTCTTTTTTTGGTACTGAGGGTTGAACCAAGGTGCGCTTAACCACTGACCAACATCCTCAGCCCTTTTTTTACATTTTATTTTGAGATAGGGTCTCACTAAGTTGCTTAGGACCTTGCTAAGTTGCTGAGGCTGACTTTGAGCTTGTGATCCTCCTGCCTCAGCCTCATGAATTTTTGGGATTACAGGCATGCACCACTGTGCCCGATTTGTTCAATTAGATTCTTATTGCTCCCTCCCACACGTGTGGGTGCCCCAAATATGCTTGTTTTTTTTTTTTTTTAAGAGGGACAGTGAGAGAGAGAAAGAATCAATTTTATTTAATTTTTCATGTTGCTGTTGTTACTCCAACACTTTGTTGTGTCCATGGTGCTGGGGTTTGAACCTGGGTCCTCATGCATCCAGGCAACCGCCGAGCCACTGCTCCAGCCCCCTTGAAATGGTTTTTAATTCACAAAACAATTGCAAGAGCAGCACAGAGAACACCATAGCTCCTTTACCCAGGGTTCCCCATTGTCAGCATTCTATTGCACCTGTTGTATCACCCCTGTCGTCTTTGTAGATAGGTACATGCACACTCAGCCAGAAGAGCCTGTGCGTATGTATATCCCCTTTATAATTAGTATTTTCTAACCATTTCTAACTCCATCTCCAGCCCCCCACAATTTTTTTTGTTTTTAAGACAGTCAATAATTTGCCTAGGCTGGCTTTGAACTTGGAGTAGCAGGTGTGCACCATCCCCTTGTATTGAGCCAGTAACCTTTCAGGAGAGAGAGTCTGAGATTTTGCCAATATCCTGTTAACATCACACCTCCACCTTCCAGGCTTAGCTTCCATTGGCAGTTGCCTACATCAACCACTGAGATGCTTGCCAAATGGTGAGCTTTCTTTCCTCCTCATTCTGCATTTGGTTGGCATTGTAATGTCAGGAAGAGTTTTTCCTCCACTCCGCTTATTTATTTGCTTAAATACACACCCCCACACACCAGTTTCAACTCATGACTTCTTTTTTATTCAACAAATTCATTATACTATTAGTAAATCCCCTTTTATTTTTAAAATTATTTTCTATTTCTAACATACACCCTAAGGTGAAAGCCACTATCAGGGTTGCTCAAGGCATTCTGTTTTGGGAGAGATGAAACTCCCACCCCAGGTAGAGCTCTATCTACTCTGTGTAATTTTTTTTTCTAGTGGTATGGGGGTTTGAACCCAGTGGTGCTTAACCACTGAGCCACATTCCCAGTCCTTATTTTATTCTTTGAGACAGGGTCTTGCCAAGTTGCTTAGGGCCTTGCTAAGTTGTTGAGATTGACCTTGAACTTGTGATCCTCTTGCCTCAGCCTGATACTGATATTAGAGTTGTGCCTGGCTTGCTGTGTATTAGTTACAAAGATGACAGAAATGTCTCTTTCAGGAGCTGACAATCTGACTTGGGAAGTAAAACCATTAGAGTAAATTCAGTAAATTCCAGTTACAGAAACACTGACATAGGTGGTAGTTCACTGAGTGCTAAATTGTGGGGAAATGACCTGCTTATGGCCCACACCTGCTTTCCTGATGTATAGGCCGTCCGCACAGGTAGGTGTTTGGGTTCAAACGTTACTGGATTTTTTTTTTTTAATCTGCAACATATTAGCACTTTTTTGGTTTAAATTTATATATTTAGTTTTGCAGTACTGGGTATTGAATTCAGGGGCACTATAGCACTGAGTTATATTCCCAGCACCCCCCACCCCCTTTTTAATTTGAGACAGGATCTTGTTTGTTAAGTTGTCAAGGCCAGCCTCAAACTTGATCCTCCTGGTTTAGCTTTCCAAGTAGCTAGCATCACATGCATGTGCCACCACGTCCAGCTGAATTTTATTTTTGAATAGGTAAATACATTTATATAGTTCAGCATTGAAGTTGGGTGCAGTGTTGCATACCTGTAATGCCAGTGATTTGGGAGAGGATTGCAAGTTGAAGGCCAGCCTTGGCAACTTAGCAGGACCTTCAGCAACTTAGGGAGATCCTGTTTCAAAACCAAAAATAAAAGGAACTGGGGATGTAAGTCAGTGGTGACACATTCCTGGGTTCATCCCCCAGTACCAATAATAATAAAAATAAAAAAGGACTGGCGACATATCTCAGTGGTAGAGTGTTTTCCTTGGAGAGATGGAACTCCCACCCTAGGTAGATGTGTTGATCTACAAAATTTTAAACCATGTCAGTGGACATTTTGATTATTTCCATCTTTTTTTGGGGGGTGGGGAGGTTGGTGCTGGGGATAGAACCCCAGGGCCTCCCAAATACTAGACAAGTGAGTACATCCCAGCCTTGTTACCATCTTGATACTGCAAACAATATTAAGAGGAATCTCGAACATATTCACAGAAACGTGAGTCTGCCTAATAGCATTTATTTATTTATTTTTTTTGAGAAAGACTTAATTTTATTTGTTCATCTGGCTTTTGTTTTTCCTCCATAGTTGTGTGTGTGGTGCTGGGGATTGAACCCAAGTCCTCGTGCATGACGGGCAGGCTCTCTACTGCTGAGCCCTACCTAATAGCATTTTGTGTTCATTCTGCAGGCTGGCTGCTGGCTCTACCAGGTTTTGTGCTGGCATCCTGAGCACTGCCAGGCACTTGACCATCGAGCAGAAGATGGCAGACTATTCAAACAAACTCTACCATCAGTTGGAACAAGAAACGGGGATTCAAACAGGTAAGCTGGTAATCTGCCATTTATGGGTGTGTCTCTCGACTCTCACTACCTATTGTATCTGGTCTGACACCCGGTTTGCCTGGTGATTTGGTAATTAAGACTTGGGTTTTAGGGCTGGAGCGGTGGCTCAGTGGTTACTGCGCTTGCCTGGTATGCGCAAGGATGCGGGTTCGATCTCCAGTACCAACCACATACACAACAAGGTGTCAGCAATGAAAAACTAAAGCCACACGAAAAACTAAAATAAAAATTGATTTTCTCTTTCCCACTGTCCCTCTCTCTTAGGGGAAAACAAAAACAAAAACAACAAAAAAAAAAAACTTGGATTTTAGTCCACAATCTGACTCCAGCTAGAGTATTACTATGGGCTGGTCACATAGCTTGTTGAGCTGTCTTTGTTCCCTTATGTGTAAAATGAGGGGACCCAATCAATATCCAGATCTTTTTCAGATCCCACACACACTAGGATTAAACCCAGGGCCCCCAAATCCCACAATTTTGTCATCATATGAAACTTTAGAGCCATTTCCTATATATTTCCTTTATTTAAGTATAGTAAATGGCAGCATTTGGCTCTGAAACAAAGAGAAGAAAGGACTTAAGTTCAGGTACTTAATAGTTAAGTCATGTTAATCCATTGGACTTCATCAACTTTACTATTATAAAGCCTAGACATATTTCTTCTTTTCTGTGTAATTGGGGGGAAAGGACCCAGGGAATCGTAAGCTATGCGATAGAATAAGTGGGAGCTGTTTGCTGGTAAGTGGGAACAGGAATGCTGACTAACACTATGGTCTTTTTGATGACAAGGTAGGAAGAAGGAGGTCTGTCAGTTTGTTACAAGGTGACAGGCTAGCCAGAAGCCCAGAGTCAAGCCCATCTCGAGACTGATGAAGCATTTTACTTGCTGTGTTCGCTTGGCTTCTTCTGCTCCCTGCCCTTTTGTGACATCACCAGACACCCTGTTGCGTCTTGAACTTGGCCACACTTCTTTTGAGATGAGGACTCTGGAGTGAATTTGGTAAAAGTGATTCTGCTGTGTTGTCTGCAGCTTTTCCTGGGGAGGCACCTGCTGCATTCAGGGCAGGGTGGAAAACTTTGTCTTTTGGTTGGACTGAATTTGATGGCAACAAGATGCTTTGACTCAAGGGTTAACCAGACTGAGTCAGAGAAGAGTCCACAGAGCAGGCCAGGATGGAGCCCCCAACTTTTGGTCCACTGGTTTGATTACTAATGTTTTGCATCACTCAGATTTTTTTTTTTTCTTTTAGAGAGGGAGGGAAGATCAATTTTATTTATTTTTTTCATCTGGCCTTTATTTCTGTACCCTTAGTTGTGTATGTGATGCTGGGTCCTCAGTTGTGCCAGGTAAGTGCTTGAACTGCTGAACCACACTGCTCTAGCCCCTGTGGTCTTGTTCTTTTGTAAAGTAAGCTTCCGTAACATTAGTCCTGGGTCAGACTAGGGCCCCTTATTTGGTCTAACTTGTTTTTGATGCTTGTGAGGGGGTGGGGATAGGGAACAGTGAGGAAGTCAAGCAAGGGAATGTAAGGGGACTGCCTGAAGTCTGTCACCCCAATGTAGCACCAGTGATGCAATGAAAGACAGCTTGGGGGCTTCAGCGATGGAGAGCTTTCTGTCAGCTGGTGTGTGCACGTGTGTACACTACCATAATAATTCTTACTGCTTTTGAATCATTAAAGATAAAGTATTATGGGGCTGGAGTGGTAGCTTAGCAATCAGAGTACTTGTGTGGTATGTACAAGGACCAGGGTTTGAACCCCAGCATCACACATACAACTAAGTGTTGGAGAAACAAAGGCCTGATGAAAAAATAGTAACATTCTCTTTTTCACTCTCTCCTTAAAAAATAAAGTGAGGGGCTGGAGCAGTGGCTCAGCGGTTTCGGGGCTTGCCTGGCAAGCACAAGGACCCGGGTTCAAACCCCAGCACCACGTACACAACTAAGTTTTGGAGCAACTAAGGCCATGTGAAAAACTAAAGTTGTTTCTTTAAAAAAAAAAAAAAGTGATATGTATAATCTGCATTTAATGAGACGAATATATCTAATCTCAAAGTGGCTCGTCTGTGTGAGGTGTGTTAATTTTTTTTAAAGAGAGAGAAAATCACTTTTATTTTTTGGTTTTTCCTTCATTTAGTCGTTGTCCCCCCCACCTTAGGGACAGTGAGAGAGAGGGAAAGAAAGAATCAGTTTTTATTTAGTTTTCATATGGCATCTGTTCCTTCAACACGGTGTTGTGTACATGGTGTTGGGGTTTGAATCTGCATCGTCACGCATGCCAGGCAAGCACAGTAATTGCTGAGCCACCGCTCCAGCCCCTCCATTTAGTTTTGTATGTGGTGCTGGGGAGGGAACCTGGGTCTGTGTGCATGCCAGGCAAGTGCTCTACTACTGAGCCACTGCTCCAGCCCTATGTTAACTATCTTTTAATCTGAAATGTTGGATCACTCCAAGATTCTCAGTTGTTGACATGATAAGTTTCTAAAGTCCTTCCGTTTGCATGTGATATAATTTAGTCAGGTAAATGGAACAAATCTGATTATGTGAAAGCTAATTTTTTATTTTTTTAAGAGAGGAAGAGTGAGAGAAAGAAATCAGTTTTATTTAGTTTTTCACCCACGTCCTCGCGCATGCCAGGCAAGTGCTGTAACCGCTGAGCCACAGAGCCAGCCCCCATTTTATTTTTTATTAGTACTATTTATTTAACAATTCATCATGTGTTCTCTGCACCATATTTTTTATCTGGAATTGTTTCTCTGTTATTCATTTCTTATTTCCTCAAATGCATTTTTTTAAAGTGAGAGAGAAAGATAATCAGTTTTTATGAGTTTTTCACATGGCTTTCTTTGCTCTGACACCTTGCCAGTCCCCTCAAGTACATTTTCAATAATAGTTAAAGAAAAGTATATCTTAGGTTGCTTTCCGAGTTAACACCCACAATGCTCTTACGTTGTTTCTAACTGCAGAGCACAAGCCTTCCGTAGCTGGTTCATCCGCTTTCCTACTGCCTGGCCTTTGTGGGTTCTCCCCGCCTTTCTGCCACTGTGTGTAGTGGTTCAGTAAAGATCCTTGCCATACATCTTCATTTTCTCCTAATTCTAAAGAATAGATTCCTTGTAGAAGAGGGTAGGTGGGACAAAGGGCGTGGGTGTTGCCTGATCACCTCCAGAAGGGCTGTGCCCTCACCAGCAGTGTGTGGCAGTCCTTACTTCTTCACCGTCTTCTCAACGTTGGATATTTACTTTTGCTAATCCTGAGAGATGGAAAAAGTTTTCAGGATCCTAATTTACATCTCTTTTGGTTAAACATCATTTTATAAGTTTACTGGCCATTTATATTTTTTCCTTCAACTGCCTTTTTTTTAAGAGAGGGACAGGAAGAGAATTTTATTTAGTTTTTCATGTGTCTTTTGTTGCTTCAACACTTTGTTGCGTATGTGGTGCTGGGATTTGAACCTTCGTCCTCATGCATGCTAGGCAAGCGCCGTAACTGCTGAGCCACTGCTCCAGCCTCTTGAACTGCCTGTCAGTATCACGAGTCTCCTTTGTTTCCTTGTTGATCTATAAGAGTAGTATTTTGTGACCCTTAACATTTAACAAAGCAGATTGCATTAGTCTAAACCGTAAGTCTTCTGGAGGAAAAATGGAATTTTAACCCTGTTAACAAGTGGCATGATATGTGTTACTCTTTTTGATTGAACAAAGTGTAACATGCTGTATTTTCCAGTGGTACCTTCCTCTACATAATCTTTGGTAATGACTAGAAAATAGTTCTTGACCCCTTTGTCTTTTTGTTTTTGTTTTTGTTTTTAAAAAGAGGGACAGAGAAAGAGAGAATCTGTTTTTAATGTGGCTTTCGTTGCTCTGACACTTTGTTGTGTTCATGGTGCAGGGGTTTGAACCCTTGTTCTCGTGCATATCAGCCAAGCGTTGTAACTGCTGAGCCACTGCTCCAGCACCTCCCTTTGTTTGTCTTAAGGTGAAATTCAAAGTATGATTAACCCCGCAGATCACTGGCCAAGATAACTAAGGCAGGTATATCTACGTAATTTTAAAAAGCTAGACTCTGAAATGTCCGTTGCTCTGAGCAGGGACCTTGTTGTCATGTCAGAAGGGTGTATTTGATGATACTGAGCAGTTAAACTATCCTGACGGTACTGCCTTTTTTTTTTTTTTTTTTTTTTTTTTTAAGAGGACAGTGAGAGAGAGAAAGTGAGAAACAACTTTAGTTTTTCATGTGGACTTTGCTGCTGTGAGACTTTGCTGTGTATGTGGTGCTGGGGTTTGAACTCGCATACTCATGCATGCAAGGCAGGTGCCGTAACTGCTGAGCCACTGCTCCAGCCCTGTAATGCCTATTTTAAAGATACCTCACTGATCATTTTCTTCACAATAACTAAAAGTACTTTAGGATTGCCATTGACCCATGTTACATATCAGGTGTGTTGATTCCAAACTGACTCTTTTAAACTTGAGAAAAAAGGGCTGCAGTTGCTCAATGGTTGGAGCACTTGCCTGGCAAGTGGGAGGACCCAAGTTCGAACCCCAGCACCACATACCCCAATTAAAGGCCAGATGGAAAACTAAATAAAATTGATTCTTTCTCTTTTAAAACTTGAGAAAAAAGGAGCTTTCTGGATGGATGTTGGGTACTTGTGGAGTTGGTAGGAAGTTGCCAGCTGGAGGCAGCCTGGGGCCAGGATGTGAGGAACAGGAATGGGCTGGGCAGTACACTGCTGCCCTAGCGTGAGAGACCCCCGGTCACTAATCCACTTGCTGTACACTGAGGGTCCATTATTTGTCCGTACTAGGAAGGAGAGGGAGGACCTGACCTTCTGGTAACCTTTTGCCAAGGATTATGTTCCGATCAAGACTAGGAAGAGAAAAGGAGAAGTTGCCTGCAAGTGAAGAATAGGGATGGCTTCTAAGCCACATTGCTGCCTAAAAAAGATTCGTTAGCCGAGGTATCTTCACCATCATTATGAGTGATCTTATGTGCATCAGGACCTCATCTCTGCTTCACAAGACTATGTGCTGAGAATGTTCAGACATGTGGTGTGCTTTAAATTTTCACGAGAAGCTCAGAGGAAGCTAAGTTACTTACACAGGGTTGTTGAGGGCCATTCCTAGGATTCATGACTGTTCTAACCTATCATCTAGTGACGCCCCCTTTACATTCGTTCTGGTCTTTCTCAGTTTGGCTGATTTTCCTTACAGGTTACATAAGGACAGGCTCAATCTCTCTGGCTCAAACTCAGGACCGGCTTATTTCCCTGAAGCGCATCAACTCAAATCTGAAGTATGTAAGAGGCTAGAAGCCCGTCCTGACTTTACCAAACTGACCTTTGCCAAAGGGCCCATGAATGTCATTGTCCCCTTGTGTTCGTTGGCAGTGTTGTAGGCATCCCTTCTGAGATCATCTCTCCCAAGAAAGTGGCTGAACTTTACCCTCTCCTCAATGTGCACGACCTGGTGGGGGCAATGCATGTTCCTGAGGATGCAGTGGTGTCCTCTGCTGATGTGGCTCTTGCCCTGGCAAGTGCCGCCTCCCAGAATGGTGAGTAGTTTTTTGTTTTCTTAACATGGGTTTGGGAGAAAAAAGTTTTCTACAAAAGTGTCTTAATAGTAGTAGGCAATGACATCAACTCAAGTTGGGAAGAGTTACCCTCCTCAGGGTATTCGGCTTCCTGGATCTGAGTTGTTAAATGTAGTATCTGTTGATTATGTATTTTTCTCAGGGCCACATTTTCCTTTTTCTTTTCTTTTCTCCCCCCCGCCCCCAAGATTACTAGGGATTGAACCCAGGGCGTTGCACATGTTGGGTAAGCACTCTATCACTGAGCTACTCACCCAGCCCTGGACCTCATTTTTCTTGTTAAAAGTTCCAAGGAACTGTTTTTATTGCTGATGCATTCATTTCAGACTTAAGGGACTCCCCCTTCCCCCTAGGACTTGAGAAGCTGCAAGGTTGGAACATACCTTGGGGATCTGATCCAGAGTTGGGATGAGTGTTACATACTTTAGGTAAACTGATCACGGTTTGGGTGGATTAGGATTTAAGATGCCCTACTTGAGCTCTTTCATGCCTACTCTGTATTTATGATTCACAGAATTCAATTATTGTGTACTAGAATCTTTTTAAAATTGACCAGCTGTTTCAGTCTTGACCAAGATCCATTTACACAGACTCAAGATGTATTTCCTAGGGGCTTTTAAGTTAAAGCACTGACCTACTTATTCAGTGATGCTCTGGGGTGGAGAATCTGCTGCAGGTGCATTCATTCTGGAACACCAGATGATGCACCAGCTCTGTCTTTACCTTGGCACAGGTGTTCAGATTTATGACCGAACAACTGTTCTTCACATACTGGTCAAGAAAGGACAAGTTACTGGTGTGGAAACAGATAAAGGACAGATTGATTGCCAGTATTTTGTCAACTGTGCTGGTCAGGTAGGTTAGCAACAATATTGGGCTGCTGATTTTAACTTGGATTGTTTTTTAATAGAACATTAGGATTAATATTGTGACTAAAGAGAAATCAGATACTATATTGTTTCTTGTTTGAACTAAAAAATTCAGAATTCTTTTATTCTGAATCACAAACCAATCTTTATTCCTCAAACAGAAGTATCTGTGACCTTTTTCTTTTCATACTGGGTTAATTGGTGCCATCCTGGTGAGGAAGGCCAGCAAACAGGCATTGCCATGAATTCTTTTTTTTTTTTTGGTTTGTAGACATGAATTCTTGGTGTCGGATATTTCCATATTAAATTTCATTCTGCAGCCTAGTAGATAAAATGTCAGGCTATTGATTGTATTAGGACCATGGTTCCAGAACACTATGCTGCTTCTGCTTCTGATGCACATTGGTCCCTTGCCTTCCATTCTGCAGTCCTAAGGTGATCTAGGAAATACTTTTTGCTTTGAGAAGTTTATTTAACAATTGGTATTTGGGGTTTGTAGTTGAGACCAGGCATTTTACTAAAAGAGCCTCTGTTGACTGACTGGTAAATCTATCTTCCTTTCTTTGAAAGGTTATTTTTGTGGTTTAAAAAATAGTATTGCTCCCCTTCCCCTTCTAAATAGTTGAACTAAATAAAGCAGGCTGAAACTTGGCTTCCCATACCTGCCACCGTAGCAAGAGCACACAGAAGCCACTTGAAATTAATTTCTTTTCAAGAGGCTAAGCTTGCTCATTTGTGTTTTTGTTTCTCTTCCACCCACAAATAAACCTGTCCGTTTGTAGTGGGCGTACGAGCTGGGTCTGTCCAACGAGGAGCCGGTTAGTATCCCGTTACATGCCTGCGAACACTTCTACCTTCTGACTCGCCCCTTGGAGACCCCTCTGCCGAGCAGCACACCAAGTGAGGAGTTGTACTTTTTTATAATCTTATCTACCTGCCAGTATCCTGTCCTCTGAAAAGGAAGACTTTCTGAAAAGGACAGATTGTGCCTGAGAGAGTCTCTTCTGAAGCATGTTACAGGGAGGTGGACCCAATTCTAACTTTTCTCTGATAATTCTTTATGAAATAATAGCCAAACTGGGCATATCATTAAGTTTTTTGTTTTCTGTAACCTTAACTTTAGTCTTGAACAGAAGTCATGGAGAATATTCAGAATGTAACTGTTTTTAACTTAAATTCTATCAGTTGCAGAAATGTTACAGGTAAACCCTCTTGGGTGGCTTAGTGGCTCCAGGTGCTATAGGAGTGGGTTTCAATATTGTTTTCAAGCTCTGCATTTCTCCTTCCTGTTAGATTTTCACTTGGCACAGTGGCAGTCATGTAGTTTGGTTGTGAGGACTTTGCAAAGCTTCTATGTTCCTGATAAAGTTAGGGACAATCAGAAACCAAATGCTCCATAAATCTGTGGGAAGATCTCTCCCCCAGGAACTCCAACTGGTGGCCGTTTGGGATGCCATTTTGTTAGTAACGCCATTCGTGGTGTTTTGTTTCTCCTATGTCCATTTAGAAAGCTGGCTTGCCTCTAAGCTCTTATTTTTCTTTTCTGCTCCCCACTCCCTTGTCATTTTTCTTCTCAGCTATTGTCGATGCTGATGGAAGAATTTATATTCGGAACTGGCAGGGTGGCATCTTGTCTGGGGGGTTTGAGAAGAACCCCAAACCTATTTTCACTGAGGGCAAGAACCAGCTGGAAATTCAGAATCTGCAGGAAGACTGGGATCATTTTGGTGTGTGAAGTACATTGTAATGATAATACTTTCTATTTATCTTAAGATGTTATATTTTTCTTTTTTTTGTGTGTGTGTGGTGCTGGGAATCAGATTCATGCTAGGCAAGTGCTCTACCACTGAGCTCAACTCTCAGCCCCAAAATGTTGTATTTCTCAAAGCATTTTCAGGAATAGTATAAAAGTAGTCACTAAAGACATTCTCCAGTTTGCCTCGTCTAGGGATGCAGATACTGGTTAGCACATTCAGGGAATTAAGTCTTGGTTAATGAACTTGGCTTGTTATTTATTCACCTAAAATTGTTGCTGGAATTTTAGGCTAGAAGAAGACTTTCTTTTGGTAGCATTTCATATAAAATTGAAGAACTTTTTAAAAAGCAACTGTTTTTATTTTTTTATTTTCATTTTTTTTAAAGGGAGGGGCAGTGATAGAAAGAGAAAGCGAGATACAGTTTTATATAGTTTCTCACGTGGCCTTCGTTGCTCTGAGATTTCTTTGTGTACGTGGTGCTGGGGTTTGAACTCCCATACTCATGCATGCCAGGGCAAGTGTTGTAACCCCCGAGCCCCTGCCTTCCATTCTTGATGGACTTTTGTTTGTTTGTTTGTGGTGCTGAGGATTAAACCCAGGGCCTTGTGCATGCTTGGCAAGCACTCTACCACAGAGCTATGTGGATTTTCTTTTTAAAATAAAGTCTTATGGGGAGTTTCAAACTTTTCAAAGTAGAGTAGTATGATGAACACCCTCGTGAACCCACTAAGCAGCTGCAGCCTGGTTTCATCGCTTACCACTGTCCCATGGGATTATGCCAGATCACAGATTTACTGTGAGAACCAGTGGGGATCTGTCTTGCAACTATTCCAACAAAGGGAAACATTGTCTTTCATCGAAGTCTCTGGATGGCACTGAAGAGCTTTTCTGCTCTGTACTTGGCCCTCACATTATGCTATTCAGTAGCTCCTTTCCTTTCTAGAGTGTGTTTTTTCTCAAAATGCCAAACATTTGCAGGTGCATTGTCTAATTCCATCAAGCTTTCTGATTTTTGATAAATGGCCCAATCAGCCCTGAGAAAATTCCATTCCAAGACGTTTTCTGAAAGAAGTAGTTAAAAGAAAAAAGTATAAAGGTTTGAAAGTTTTTAAATTCCCTAAAGGTGAGGACTCTGTTTTTGTTTGTTTTTATTGCTCAGAGCCCCTCTTGAGTTCCCTCCTGCGCAGGATGCCAGAATTGGAGACTCTGGAGATCATGAAGTTGGTGAATTGCCCTGAGACCTTCACACCAGACATGCGGTGCATCATGGGCGAGTCTCCAGCAGTACAGGGCTACTTTGTCCTGGCAGGGATGAACTCTGCTGGCCTGTCATTTGGTGGAGGAGCTGGGAAGTAAGTCATCACACCGTCAGCTATGAACACATGTCAGCTTGCTGACATTTTTCCTTCTAGGGTTGCTTGCTAGTGTGTTATGTAATATATTTAATCTGTGGTAGCAATGGTAGTGGTAATATTAAGATATGTATAATTTGGGGCTGGAGCGGTGGCTCAGTGGTTTCGGCATTTGCCTGGCAAGCACAAGGACCCGGGTTCAAACCCCAGCACCACATACACAACTGAGTGTTGGAGCAACTAAGGCCATGTGAAAAACTAAATAAAGTTGATTCTCTCTTTCTCTGTCTCTCTCACTGTCCCTCTCTCTTTAAAAAAAAAAAAAAAAAGATATGTATAATTTGAGAATTGTCTCCTTCAAAGTAATTTCCATGGGAGGCTTTCCCGTATTCTAGAAGTGTCACTGTGTAAAGTGTTTTGGGGACTCCACAGAGTTTGTGTGGTTTTTTTTCCTATACTTTTTCAGTCATAGCAAGCATTGTTTCTTTGAAGTACATTTTTGAGTTTAGAAGTAGCTACATGTGTGGTGAATGCAGTAGGTGATCAAGCTGTGTAATAATGTTATTTAAAAATTAGGTATTGGGGCTGGAGCGGTGGCTCGGTGGGTTCAAACCCCAGCAACCCATGTACACAGCTAAGTGTCAGAGCAACGAAAGCCATGTGAAAAACTCAATAAAAATTGATTCTCTCTCTCTCTCACTGTCCTTCTCTCTCTAAAAAAAAAAAAAAGATATTAATAAGAATTAGATGAGCAAGTCATAAAGGGATATAAGTACTGTATGATTTCATTTATGTGAAGTACCTAGAATAGTCACATGCATAGAAAGCACAGTAACGATTGCCAGGGTAGTAGAGAGTTGCTGTTTAACAGGTACAGAGTTTCAATTTTATAAGATGGAAAGACTTCTGGAGGTAGATGGTACTGATGGCTATGCAGCCATATGAATGTACTTAATACTACTGAACCACACTAAAATAGTTCAAGATGATAATTTTTTTTTTTTAAGAGAGTGAGAAAGAATCAATTTTATTTTTTCATCTGGCCTTTGTTTCTCTGACAGTTGTGTACATGGTGCTGGGGTTCAAACCTGGGTCGTTGCACATGCCTGACAAGCACCATAACTGTTGAGCCACTGCTCCAGCCCCTAAGATGATAATTTTTATATATGTAGTTGTAGTTGACCCTTGCACAGTTCAGGATTTAACTGCATGGCTGAAAATCTGCTTATGACTTATTTATTCATTCAATTATTTTACAGTACTAGGGATTGAACCCAGGGAGGGCCTTATGCATGCTAGGCAAGTGCTCTGCCACTGAGTTATGTCCCCAGCACTTTTTAAATTTTATTTTTTGAAGTGCTGGGCACCAAACTGAGGGCTTGATACATGCTAGGCAACTGCTGTACCATAGCCACATCCCCACCTCTTAATTTGTATTTTTTGAGACAGGAATCTAAGTTGCCTAGGCTGGCCTTGACTTGTGATAATCCTGCCTCAGCTTCCCAGATAACTGAGATTATAGGCATGTGCTAACGCACTCAGCTTGCTTATTTTGTTAAAAAATGATTTAAGACCTTTATTAATAGATGCTTGCAAATGTTAACATTTTTTGAAAGAAAAAAAGTCATAAAGGATTTGGGGTGTAAAACTCTGGTAGTGTGTGTACTAAGTACTGAGGTCCTGAGTTCAATCTCTAGTGCACACACACATAAGAATAAAGTTTAAAATTTTTATTATAAATTAAAAATGTAGTTCTTAAAAATTTCAGCCTGATTACATACAAAAGAATTGAAAAGCCTATAAAGGTGTATTGAGGGGGGGAAATAGGCTTAAAAAAAAACAACCCAAAACCTGAATTTGTTATTAGCACAGAGAGTGTTTTTAGGTAAAAATAACAAAAACTCCATGCTGCATACATAACGTAGATAGTTCTAGACATCACTGGGTTTTTAAAAAGCGAGCTCTTCAGGACTTCAGTGCCACTTTTTTTTTTTTTTGAAGAGAGAGAAAATGATAATCAACTTTAGTTTTTCATCTGGCCTTTGTTTCTTTGACACTTAGTTGTGTACGTGGTGCTGAGGTTTGAACACAGTCCTCGCATGCCAGGCAAGTGCTCCAATCGCTGAGCTGCTGTTCCAGCCCCTTCCAGTGTTTTGTTCACTTCTTATTTCTTCTTGCATGATGATGATGAAGGTGGTAAGCTGGCATTTTACCCAGCCCCACCTGCTTGGCCTTTTGGGAGCCCAGGAAGTCTTAGCTAGTGAATAGGCTACCTCTGACTCTTTGCCTTGCTGTGCTTTAGGTTTTTCTGGGCATCTGTGTGGATAATTAAAGTTGCAGCCCTGCTGACATTGAGGTGGCTGCTTGACTCCAGTCTCCTCTCCTTGGTTTTCTGTTTATTTTTGTTTTGTTTTTTGTTTTGGTATTGGGGTTTGAACCCTGTAGTGCTCAGTCATTGAGCCACATCCCTAGCCCTTTTTTGTATTTTTGAGACAGGGTCTCCCTGAGTTGCTTAGGGTCTCACTAAGTTGCTGAGGCTGGCTTTAAACTTAAGATCCTTCTGCCTTAGCCTTCCAAGTCACTCTGATTACAGGTGTGCGCCACCACGCCCTACTCTTTGGTTTTATTATCCTCTCCAGACTGCCTGTGGCAACCATCATGTCTGTAAGCCCATACACATCTTTTTCACTGGTTTACCTTCCCTGCACCCTGGATGTCATCAGTGTCAGCACCCTCCATTCTACTGTGGTTCACGCCCATGGGATCTCCACAGTGGGAAGGTGGGACCTTTCCTTTTGGAGATCAGCTATGATCCCTTGGCCTTTTCTCCACTCTGTTCTGGTACTTCTGGTGACTGCATGGAAGCTCCGCTATGAGACAAATTGCATCTAGAGTGGTTATGGTCTGCTGTGCACTTTCTGCGCCGGACTGGAACTCTACCAGATCCTGACACACGTGCTGCTGCTTCTCCTCTTTTTTTTTTTTTTTTTTTTTTTTTTTTTTTTTTTTTTTAATAAAGAGGACCCTGAGAGGGAGAGAGAGAAACAACTCTATTTAGTTTTTCATCTGGCCTTCATTGCTCCAACACTTAGCTGTGTACATGGTGCTGGGGTTTGAACTTGGGTCCTCGTGCATGCCAGACAAGCACCTTTAACCACTGAGCCACCATTCCAGCCCTATTCCCTTTTGTTTTTCCACATTAAACTCCAATTTTTCCATCCCCTGTGGAAAATCCCTATGGGATTTCTGGGGTTTTTTACATGGCAAGCTGGCCTACAAATATGTCTTCTTTAGTATCATTCCTGTTGATGAAGCTATATCCATTTCTTAAATTGAGCTATCGTACTGTTCCCAAAAATCTTTGATGTGATGTTCTTTTTAGTTTCTGCCCATAGACACCTGATATAAGGTCACCCTGGCCTCTGCTCCCAGCACTGGGCTTGGTAGAACAGCAAATGGTGACTGAGTCTCAGCCTCCTGCTCAGTGGGGCAGTGAAGCCCACTGTGGCAGCAACTCCTGGGAGGGGGTGATGAGGCTGGTGGCGGCAGGCTGCCTAAGGTATGCTAGGCTCCACTCTCTGCTCCCACTACCAACCAAACCCCATATAGCTTCTGAGCCACCCAAAGCTTAAGTATGAACAACCTGCTCTTGACTGGATAACATAAGCAGTCGATTGACTTCCTCTGTATGCTGTATGTGTCGCAAACAGTGAAAAATGCAAGAGAACTGTGAGATCACAGTCACTGCAGTAGATGAGCTGCTCATGTGGAGATGAACAGCGTGCCATGGTGATTTACACAGATGCTCACAACACTTGAGCTCACTGAAATAGCCACAGGAGGCGGCTACCAAATCATCAAAGTAGTGTAGACGTACTGAGTGGTGTAGTTGCACTGTAGTTAACTATGCAGTTTTGGTTCAGTGCTACATCTTTAGATCTGGTTACATTTCTCCAGTGCAAGTGTATGGTCTGAGAGAGTTTTTTGTTTGTTTCTTTGTTTTTAATTAATTTTATTTTTTTATTTTTTCATCTGGGTTTTGTTTTTCTGACACGTGGTTGCGTATGTGGTGCTGGGGTTTGAACCTAGGTCCTCATGCATCCTAGGCAAGTGCTCTACCACTGAGCCACCACTCTAGCCCCTGAGAGAGCAAGTTTTGATAAGTGTTAACTTTCTATAATAGATTTGTATGTATTTTGTGGTCATAAATGATAAAATAGACTATTATCAACATCTTATGCATTCATGACATACTTTTTTCTTAAATTTTTTAAGTGTAACTAGACATTGTGTTTCATCTGAGTTTTTCTAAATTGTTGCAAGTCTAAAAAAAAAATCTGCATACAAATGGACCTATGCAGTTCAAGCCCATGTTGTTCAATGGTCAACTGTTTTTTTTTTAATCATACTTTAACTTTTTTTTTTTTTTTTTTTTTTTTTTTTTTAAAACAAGGCCAGTTCTTGAGTGACTGTAGAATGGCTCTAAAAACAGTTAACAGAAGAGGATTTCCCAAAAACATGGAGCAAGGGAGATGTGGTCAGACTGTATAATCTTACTAGGTGACAGTTTTTTTTTTTTTGTTTGTTTTTTTAGACAGAGAGAGAAACAACTTTATTTAGTTTTTCACATGGCCTTAGTTGCTCCAACACTCAGTTGTGTACGTGGTGCTGGGGTTTGAACCCGGGTCCTCGTGCTTGCCAGGCAAGCGCCGAAACCGC
>PVKS010014426.1:0-18553 GCA_004027875.1 Aplodontia rufa | reverse complement strand
AACACACAAATGGAAGCATAATGCTTTTTCCGTTAACAATTTATCTTCTAGATCTTTCCATGTTGGTACCTAAAGAGAGTTTCCTCTTTTTTTTTTTTTAAAGGGAGGGACAGTGCTGACACTTTGTTGTGTATGTGGTGCTGGGGTTCAAGCTTGCGTCCTCACACATGCCAGGCAAGCATTGTAACTGCTGAGCCACTGTTCCATCCCAAGCTTCACCCCCCCCCTTTTTTTTCCCTTAAAGAGGAGACAGAGAAGCAATTTTTTAATTTAGTTTTTCATTTGATTTTCATTCCTTGGACACTTTGTTTTGTATGTGGTGCTGGATTTGAACCCACATTACTTGTGCCTGCCAGGCAAGCGCTATCACCACCGACACTGCTCCAGCCCCCAAGCTTCCTCTTTTTTTTTTTATATTTTAAAGAGAGGACAGTGAGAGAGAAAGGGACAGAGAATCAATATTTATTTTTTCACATGGCCTTCGTTGCTCAGACACTTAGTTGTGTATGCGGGTGCTGGGGTTTGAACCCGTGTACTTGCGCAAAGCTTCCTCTTTCTTAACAGTGACAGTGTATTGTGTATTATGGTGGAATCATAATTTACTTAACCAGTCTAGTACTAACAGACATTTGTGGTATTAAAAGTTCTGTGGATGTAAGAGTATTCCTTCCCCTCTTTATTACATATTGTCAGATTTGGGGCTTTTGCCAATCTGTTTTGGCAAAATAGTTTGTCAGTACAGTTTTAATTTCCCATGAGTGAGGCTGAGTGACTTTTCAAAACCCATCTCTGGGGCTGGAGCAGTGGCTCAGCAGTTCTGGCACTTGCCTAGCATGTATGAGGACGCGGGTTCAAACCCCAGCACCATGTACAAGATGAAGTCTTGAAGCAACGAAAGCCACATGAAAATCTAAATAAAATTGATTCTCATTGATTCTCTCTCCCCCCTCCCCATTTTTTTTTTTTTTTTTAAGACGGACAGAGAGAGAAAATTTTTATTTGGTTCTTCATGTGACTTTCGTTGCTCTGAGACTTTGGTGTGTATGTGGTGCTGGCGTTTGAACTCACATAGTGGCGCTTGCCTGGCATGCACTGTAACCACCAAGCCACTGCTCCAGCCCTGTCCCTCTCTCTTTAAAAAAAAAAAAAAAAATCTCTGTCCAAGTAAAAGCCAGCCCGCAGGGCCCACCCTGTCCTGCACCCTGCTTATGCTCCTCCTGCTAGTCTTGGAACATCCCAGACAGGGTTCCGCTTGGGCCCTTTACACTTAACCCTTCTCCCCTGTTCGCATCTTTCCCTGGAGATAGAGGCTCTCAAGCTCAGAGCCTCCCCTCTTCCAGGTCTACTCCCGTGTCACCTGAGACTTCACTTCAGGTTTCAGCTCCCCTCAGCTCTTCTCCCTGTCCTTCCATTTTTTTCTCTCCATAACACTTTTCACTGTTTGACAACATAGATTTCATTTTGTTATCACTTATTCTATTAACTTTTCTATTCCTGTGCTCTGGAGAGGAGTACTTGGTACATAGTAAGCGCTCAATGAATGCTTCATCAGGGACTTGTTCTGCTTAAATCCTGTCCACTTCTCTATTGGATCATTGATCTTTTTTATTGATTTCTAGGCATTCTTTGTGTCAGCCCTTGGTATTGAGTTGCAAATATTTTGTTTTTTTAGCTTATTTGATTTATGGTGTGTTTGCTGGTACTGGGTGAAAACTCAGGGTCTTACACTTCTAGGCAAGCAATGTACCACTGAGCTACACCTCCAGCCTCCATTTGTCATTTAGCTATGCAGAAAGGTTTTTTGAATTTATTGTTACAGAAAATGTTTCTTACATTTCAGTAAATTTTGAAATATTTTATTTACTTGAATTCATCAATTTTTTTCTAGAATTTGATTCAGTATAAGGGACTTTCCCATCCTTATATAATTTTTCCAGGTTTTCTTCTGGTGCTTTTATGTTTTCTGCTTTAAAAAATACCCAAAATGTCTGATCCTTTTAGTGTCCTAGAGTGTTTTACGAGTTTTGAGTCACACTTTTTCCACTTGACTGCTCAGTTTAGAAAATCTACCTTTATCAGATGCTAAGTCCTGTGTGTGTTTGGGTCTGATTCTCTTTTGTATTTATGTATCTATTCATGATCCAGAACCAATTCTTTTCAATTAAGTCTTCATATGATTTGATATTTAATGCTTATCTTCTCTTGAACTAGAAGCTCTAGAAAATTTTTTTCCTTGAACTTAAAAAAAAAAAAAAAAAAAGAGTGGTAGAGCACTTTTCTACCATTTGTGAAGCCCTGGGTTCAATCCCCAGCACTGTGCCAAAAAAAAGTTTTTTTTTAAACCAAGTCAAGAATGGTGGTGTACGCCTCTAATCCCAGCTACATGGTAGGCTGAGGCAGGAGGATGTTCAAGGCCAGCCTGGGCTTTTTAGATTCTTATCTCAAAAACACTGATACCATTGTTTGGATTGTATTACATTTCTAATGTGAGAACTGATAATCTTATAACAGATGGATGTTGCAATCTAGGACTTGGTATGTCTTGTATTTAATTCAGGATCTGTGGTGACCTTCAAAGGTATTTTGAAGTTTTCTTTAAAATTTATTCCATTCTTCAACATGTTGTTGGTGCTGCTACTGTGAATGAAGGAGGGTGTCTTTGTTCCATAATATTCTAAGTGATTGACTTATTAAAGCTATTTTTATCGGTATATCATTTCTCTACCATTTCCTTGTTAAATTATTGTATTGTTTATAGAAGTCTTACATACAAATAGTGAAGTTTTTCTGCCTAAGATATTGCAAGAGCCTGGGTTTTCACAGCACAGGCCAGTGCGTGAGGAAATGGCAAGAGAATAAATGCAGAACTACATAAAGACCTAAAGGTGACTGGACTGTTTTTAGAAACAGTTATAAAATTGGTTATTTAATAATTGCTATATATTGAAATCACCTTTCATTTTAGAGAAGTGAAAGATCAGGATCCTGCTTTTGTGGAACCTTTGTAGGTTGGGGTGACCCCAGCTTATTACTGCTGGGCTCTCCAATGACACAGTTTATTGAGGGTGAGATGTCCTAGGAGTTTTGTACAGTCTCTCCTGTGTCCACATTAATAGTGTTAGACGACGTCACTTTCAGACTAATTCTGAAGATCTGCTGCTACTAACCTTTCCTTTCTCTGTATAGTATGCTCTGCATGTATACAATGAGGTGATGAATGTCGGGCAGAAATATGGAATCCGGAATGCTGGGTATTATGCTCTTCGAAGTCTCCGAATTGAGAAGTTCTTTGCCTTCTGGGGTCAGGATTTAAATACCCTCACCACGCCCCTGGAATGCGGACGAGAGTCCTGGGTGAAATTAGAGAAGGTACAGTGTTTATCCAGACCCCCTCTGCTATAAGCTTCCTGAGCAGTTGAAGAACTGACGTGGCGGGACCTGCCTGCAAGATAAACATTGTCTTTTATGCAGTACCACACTCTCTTTAGCAGGTTGCTCTCTAATTTTAGTTGATTTTGGTGACTGTCAACATTCCACAAATACTTGCACAAATTAGTCATCTTACAGTCCACTGCCTGATTTAATAGTATTTTTTCTTGGAAAGCCATGGTTTGACAATGTTTCTTGAAAGATTAGTCTCCAACCTCATCTCTGGTCCCTTTTGCCAGAAGCAATTTGTTCCCTTTTAGAAAGCATCAGTGCAAGAATTTCCCCTCCCTACTTCAACCTAGTTATGTTGCACCTTGTATTTTTTAATTTTTTTTAAGAAAGAGAGGGAGAGAGAATCAGTTTTACTTAGTTTTTCATGTGGACTTCGTTGCTCTGACACTTCGTTGTGTACATGGTGCTGGGGTTTGAACCAGCGACCTTGTGCATGCCAGGCAAGTGCTCCAATAGTATACTGAGCCACCGCTCCAGCCCATAGCAAGCATTTTTGAATGTAGATTTTTCTAAATTTTTGTTCTGTGTTGTCTTGTAATCAAAACTGCTCATAAAGAAAAATGTATACTTATGTTATAAAAATTCTCTGATGAGAACTTCTGAATTGTGAATGCAGCTTTATACACAGTGGTAAACATCCCATTTCCTGAAACTGAGAGGAGTGTGGGTGAGGGTGGTGCATCCTACTGCAGCAATACCAGAGGACCCCACTTCACACCCATGCTGCTGTGTACACCAAGGCTCAGAGTGTAGACAGATGTCTTAACGTCTCTTTTCTAGGGCATGGATTTCATTGGTCGGGAAGCTTTGCTGCAGCAGAAACAGAATGGGGTGTATAAACGCTTCACCATGTTCATTCTGGATGACCATGACACAGACCTGGACCTCTGGCCCTGGTGGGGAGAGCCCATTTACCGGAATGGGCAGTATGTTGGCAAAACCACCAGCAGTGCCTATAGCTACACTCTGGAGCGCCACGTGTGCCTCGGCTTTGTGCACAATTTTTCTGAGGACAGTGGTGAAGAGCAGGTGGTTACAGCTGATTTCATTAACCGAGGAGGATATGAGATTGAAATCGCAGGACAGCGGTTCCAGGCCAAGGCAAAGCTCTACCCTGTCACCTCCGTCTTCACCCACAGGCGCCGAAAGGATGATGTGGAGCTGAGTGACTTACATGGGAAGTGAGGGCCGTCTCCCCGCCTATCATCTCATCCCAAGGAACATCGCCTCAGGAGCTCCTTTCTCCCTCTAACCGTCCCTCCTTACTAAACCTTTGCCACCCTTCTCTTACCTCCTTGATATAATTTTGAACTTGACCTACTTTTAAAACTTGCTTTGCAGCTTCTTGTCCTTCCATCTTTTCCCTGTTTGCAGTCTCCCTTCCTACTACTCTGGGCTTTTCTTTTCATCCTTCCAACCCTGTTCAGATTCCCTTCGTGGCAGAAAGTATCTGAAAGGACAGAGGCAAACTCCACTTGTGGAATTGTAAGGTGACAGACTGATTTCAAATTCTGTGTCTTGAAGCAAGGCAAGCTGGTGTTGTACAGGGCTCAGGGCCAGAGTACATAGCCCTCAGGCTAAGGTTTCTTGGCATAAGCTGTTCATTTGCTGTGTATCTGAGGGAGCCCTGGACTGACTTATGCCTTTTAGCCAGGCAAATCATTCTCCTGTTCCACTGTGCTGTGGGCTGGCACCCAACACCTCTACCAAGAGGATGATCATCTACCTCACAGATGAGGGGCGTTGCATGGTCTGTTGCAGAGATCAGCAGTTAACCTGGCACCATCCTCATCTCTCCAGAACCAGTCTCAGACCTTTGGGCAGGGCAGCCTGCCTGTAATTTTCTTCATCTCTTGCTAATCTCCATCTGTGATGAACTTTTTTCTTTCCTAGTGAAAGGGAAAAACCACATTGCCTTTTGTGTTGCTTTTCCCAACCAAAAGGGCCTGGCCTCAAGAAGGTACAGCACCCCCAGGGCCGGGTTTTCTACTGTTAAAACAATTCTGCCTTTTTTTCAGCTATTCAAAGGTCAGTCATCCTGTTTTTATTTTCCTCTTCAAGTGACTCCTAGCTCAGTCAGCTCAAAGCTCAGCCCAGGGAGGGGAAGTTTGGGTGGGTTGTCCCAGGTGAGCAGCCAAACCTTGCTGTTCATGCTAAGTGCCAGAGAGCTGCTAGAAACCAGGCTTTACGTTCCCTGGTGTGGAACAAAGCCAGAGACGACCATGTGGGTCCCTTGAGAATTCTGGGTACAGTGGGAGTCCATGAGGCTGGAGGACTGCTTTCCAACTCTCCTTCCAGGCTTTTTTCCATCCAGTGATCCATCTCTCTGTAGCCTTTAGGCTGGAGATGACTTAAGAGCACCCCAGGAGTGCCCTGCATACTTTCAAGCCAATGTGTTTTCTGAAGGTGAAACTGGAATGTCAGACTGTGTAATACAGCATCAACACTTAACTTCCCCCTCAACATGCTATTAGAAATTTGTCTTGCATCTTAGAAGCATTAGTTAATCTGTAGATAAATTAGAGATCCTTTCGTTCATCAGAGCAGCTTAGAATTCTCAAGTGTCTGCTTTCTCTGGCATTTCTTTACCCACTTGGACTGGCTCCTTCTGGACATTCTAGTTCCCCAGATAGACCATTCCTACTCAGTTACTGACTCTAGTACTTTTTTTTTTTTTGTATGAGGATGGGGGTCTTAGTTGATTTACTAATGGAGCATATGATTAAACTTCTGTTTGGGAGCCTTACTATTTTGATGCAAATGTGTATTTACCTGAGAGATGCTGGTCCTAGGAGAAGGAGAGAGGAGGAGCGTTGAGCAGGGAAATAACAGCTGTTGAACTTGGGAAAGCAGGAAGATCCTTAGCCAGCTACAGGTCATCAGCAGGGAGCTGACCTACAATGATGAGAGATCCAGGTATCCATGATCTTTCAAATGTTATGACCACTCCAAAGTTCTCTTTGTAAATGTTATTTGGGATTAAATCCAAGAGAAATTCTTGATTTATGCATGGATAGTAAGAATGTGGCAATAAATTTGCTCTTTACATATAGAAAGAAGTGTTAAAGATGTTCCAAATTAAAAAAAACTCAGTTTACAATTGGGGAATGCCACTGTCATGGTCTGTTCACTGGAAGTACATTCAGTGTAGACTTTAAGACTTGGATTCTCTTCCATACTGGTTAATTTCTGGCTAATTACTGTTTTATAAATTTGCTGTTCTAAGCAGGAAGGAAAATTGGACGTTGTGTACAGAATCATGCAGTGATTATCCTTCCTCCTGTTGCTGATGTCAGAGTCCTCTTTTGAGCCAACAGGCAGTGCTAATCTTGCTGGGAGGGGACGATGGAACAGGACAGGCCCTCAGGACTTTGGCAATTACTTAGAGGTGGTTTTTCAAAGCAAATTCCTATGGCTCTGGTAAGGTGCTGATCTTCAGGGCCTTGAGTGCCCTACATGGAAATTTGTCATTGTCATTTTTAAATACATCTCTTGGTTTATTCAAACAGGCATTGTACATTTTTTGTTTTTTCTTCCTGGACTTGGTCCTGATACGGATGCTCTGAATACCCTTGTGTCTGTCTAGTTTCATAAGCATGAGCATTCTGGGCTCCTCTTGAATACAGACTGTCGATAGAAGCAGTGGATCTGGATGTGTGGCTGCAAATAGGACCAAAACATCATTTAGTGCGTCATCACCATCTCTTGGGTGGTGGTGCTATGTGGATTTGCCTAGCTCACCCTAGAAAGCCAGTTAGATTTGAGGAATTCTTTAGCATTAGGTGTTTGGGTACTTGTCTCTTTGAAATTATGCCATCATGTTGGCTCTCCATGGAGGAAGGGCTCACATTTATCTTGTCTGCAAATTCTAACAGAACATTGGCCTCAAGCAGATTAGGACCCGGTGTTGCAAGATTTTTGAGAGAGAAATTAATTTTTCATGTGGTCTTTATTTCTCCTATACTTTGTGTGTATGTGGTGCTGGGGTTTGAACCCGCATCCTTGTGCATGCCAGGCGAGCACCGTAACCGCTGAGCCACCTTCTTGGCACTAAAGTCAGACCACCTAATTTAAGAGCAGAGGGGCAAGAGCTACCTGCTTAGTCTACTGGATATCATCTTGCACAACGCCAGCACTCATAGATGCTCCAGCAGAGAACTGAACAGTTAGTTACCACTATATTTTCAGTCTTCTTCCAGGGGTCTCTTCACCCTCAAATGTGGGAGATTTAAATGTGGGAGATTTGCATCAGGATTGTTTAGTTTGGTGAGTAAACCTCCCTCAGCTTCACACTGGCCCCAAACAGCCCATTTCTGCAGCAGTGGGGCCTAGCCTCCTCAGCTGACACTCGCCAGGAGGGGTGCCAACATGAGTTTTACCTGCTTGTTTTCCTAGGTTGTTGCCTTCAGGAAAGTAGAATATGAAAACTCTTCAGTTCTCACAGTATACTACCATGCTTGTACACACATTTGAAACGTTAAAACGTTAGCACCTTCCCTCTCCCACCACATGGGTAGCAGGTGCAAAATGGGAGTGAATGGCAGGAGCTTTTTATTTTTCCATCTGGCCTTTGAACCCAGGTCCTCATGCATGCCAGGTAAGAGCTCCAACCACTGAACCACCGCTATAGCTCCCACAGCCTTGATTTCTCTATCCTCTGGGATGCGGATACATTTGCTGAGATCTGAATGCATCTTTACTGTCCTTGGAAAACCTGAGACAGAAGGGAATCTTCTATGCCCTGCAGTCTTAGTACCAGCCCTGAGAGACTGTCCTGGTAGAGCAGTTGCATTGGTTTGCTTTCAGAGGTGAGCTACAAGGTTTATTTTCATAGCTGTTATTTCACAGGGGTCCTTTATAATCTAAAAGCTCTGGTCACCAGTGGTTAATACTGAATAAGCCTCTGCCACTTTCTCTTTTTGCATTCTGTCCCTAACATGTCCCTCACAAATACTGATACATATGCAGCATTTTATCAATTCTTCTTATGGGTCAAGAATATTCATCTTGCACTTATTTGCAGGCACATGAATTGAGAAGGTGAGTGGATGGAAGCAGTAGATGAGTAGCTTGCTCTTTGACATGCAGGAAGTGGTGAGCCATGGGTCTCACTGGCAGCACCTCATTCCCTCCACCTTCTTTGCCTCCATTCCAAGGTGCTGAGTTGTCAACCTGACTTGTGTCAGTATGGGGCTTTCCGTTAGTCCCTTATCACTACCGATGCACTGTTTTTCACAAGAACTATTTTTGTATGTCTTTGCCTTCTCTTTGTCCATTAAACATCTGAGTTGTTCCCTGTGTAAGATTCTTGAGTCAGCATCTCTCGGAGGATTATGCATTTCTTCGAGGGCCATTTTTCTCACATTTCAAACAACTTTTGCCTCCTTGTTTTCCTGTCCGTGAAGGACAGAAACAAGATTTTTAGCATCTGTTTCAAAAGATCTGTGCCAGGATTTCCTTTTTGCACACCAAGAACACACCAAGAACTGGAGCACCTCTTTCTGAGCCCAGTTCTAGTGCCTTAACACTCCAGAATGCAGAAAGAATGAGAAGGTTCCCATCATCCCATGTAGTCTCTCTTTTCTCAGAACAAATAGGTGTAGGTAGATAGTAGTGTGAAGAATTTTCTAGCAGTTCAGTTCACAATTACTATGGTCAACTCATATAACACAACTGTAAAGTCCAGGAACTCATTTGTGTTGTAAGTGTGCAGTTCAGCTCAGCCCCCTTCTGTTCCTGTATGAAGAAACTAGGTGCCTGAGTAAATGGCGTCAATCAACTTTGGGCACACAGAACTGAGCAATTCTGCCCTCCATGAACACATCAACACTCTGCACTGTCTGTAGCCAGCTGGGCTTTGACTGATATTTTTCTTTTCATGGTACTAAGTGTATAAATAAATTTTACCATGTCCACTTGTAAAATGTCCTTGTGTTTGCCATCATAAGTGACAAGTGCTATAAATAAAACCACTACACAAGAGCCCCTGTTGGTGTGGGAGACAAGAACCTTACTTCAGATGAAGTTTTCGCTATCCCCAGCCTGTACATGCATATTAAGAGAAAATTTTGTTTTTCATGTGGTTTTTGTTGCTCTGACACTTCGTTGCATATGTAGTGCTGGTGTTCGATCCTGCATCCTTACACTTGACAGGCAAACATAGTAACCACTGAGCCACCGCTCCGGGCTTTTTTTTTTTTTTTTTTTTTTTAAGAGAGGGAGCTGGAGTGGTGTCTCAGCAGTTATGGTCCTTGCCTGGCGTGCATGAGGATGCAGGTTTGAACCCCAGCACCACATACACAGCTGAGTGTTGGAGCAATGAAAACCAGATGAACTAAGTAAAATTGATTTTTCTCACTGTCCTTCTCTAAAAAATTCTTCAGTTTGCTCCCAGACTTAACCTAATTTTTAATGAATTTTTTAAAAGAGAGAGTGAGAAAGAATTTTATTTTTCCATCTGGCCTTTGCTTCTCTAACACTTAGGTATGTATGTGGTGCTGGGGTTTGAACCCAGGTCCTCACACATGCCCAGCGAGCACTCCAACACTGTTTCAGCCCTTTCACCTAACTTGATTTTTTTACCTCAAGCCTATCCCACAGAGGTTAGAGGCCAGATTAAGGGCATACCTACTCCTGGAACTCACTGTCCCAAAGTTCAGGCAGCTGCGCATGTTAGGGGAATGAAAACTTGTACCCAGAACAAACCCACGCAATTGCTGTTCTGATTTCCAGGCTCTAGCCAATGTCCACACCCTTCAGGAGACCACTGTTTCAACCAATTATGACAAATGCTGAGGCCCACATGAACTCAAGTAGATAATGCTTGAAAGGGATACCCCAGTGCCACATCCTAGATGACATTATTCTGACCCAAATCTCCCTATTGGAAAAGATATCACCCAAGAGCTCAAGGCTGGAAATGATTTCATCCCTTACACTAAACTGCCACTCCAGTGATGCCCAGGGGGCTGCCTGACCTAAGACACAATGGACACAGGACATTTTTTCCTTTTCTTTCTGAACTCTTTGATTAGCCCATGAGCCTGTTATATTTTTTAGTCTTGCTCAAATGTACAACCCTACACTTCCAAACCTAAAGGGATCTAAATTACTAATATTAATCAAGATTATTGCTTTCCCCAGGAGGCACTAGCCCCAAATAGATCAACATCCACCCCTCCCCGAGAACCACCCACTCCCTGATTTCTTTATACCTTTCCACACTCACCTTGCATTTCTGAACCATAGCCATTCTTTCCCCTTACACTAAGTTACAACTGCCTTTCATTAAAAGTACCAGAGGTTGGAGTTGGAGAGGTGGGTTGGCAGTTATGGCGCTTATCTAGCATGCACTAGTGCGCGAGTTCAAACCCCAGCACCACGCACACAACAAAGTATCAGAGGAACCAAAGCTACATGAAAATTAAATTGTTTTTAAAAAAAAAGTACCAGAGGTGGATTGTAGTTAATTTTTACAAATGTATGTTACTCCAGCATTTACTGATTGACTAACTGGTGCTGGGGATTGTGCCCAGGGCCCTGCCCATGCTAAGTATGCTCTAATCACTGAGCCACACCCTACCTCCTTTTGACATGCATTTTAAATATAAGTCAGACTTTCTCAAAACAGAAGCAGAGCCCAGTCACACTTGACACAGTTTCCAGTTTTCCACCTCAATTCCTCAGTGTGGTTGGTCCAGGTATCTGCCCTATAACTCCTGGTGACCACTTCCCTATGGGACAAAGAGATACAACTTCCTTGAATGGCATGACTCCCACAGCTCAGACGGCCAATAAGTCTAGTGATGACCTATCAGCGTGATTGCCTAGAATTTCTGTTACTTTGTAACAACTGGGACAGGGGTTGAAGCCCAGAGGTAGAGAGCATGCGTGAGATCAACAACAAAAGAAAAAGAAACCCACCAATTAAAACTCCCTGCTGGATAACGCTCTAAACCCAACAAAGGCACTGGGCTTCTCTGCACTCCCTGGCTGTGAGCGTGGGCTCCTGGCTTGCTACGTCCTCCCCAGGACCTGTAAGGAATAAAATCTGTATTTCCACTAGGCACAATGGCACATGTCTGTAATCCCAGTCACTCAGGAGGCTGAGGCAGGAGGATTGCAAGTTCAAAGCCAGCCTCAGCAGTTTAGCAAGGCCCTAACCAACTTAGCAAGATCCTGTCTCAAAAAATAAAGAATGGGCTGGGGTTCAGTGGTTAAGTGCCCCTGGGTATAATCTCCAATGCCAGAAAAAATAAAGTATTTCCATATTGTGTCTTTGCTAATCACGAATGAGGTGCTAAATTAAAGGTCCTAAATTAAAGCACATTTAATAGATGACTGAATGGAAAAAGAGTAAAAGCCTGTTTGCCAATCTTTTTCTTTTTTTAGCAGGAGAGAGGAAACAGAGAATCAACTATTTTTCATCTGGCCTTTGTTTCTCTAACACAAGGTCCTTGTGCATGCAAGTGCTCCAACTGCTGAGCACCTGCTACAGCCTGTTTGCCCATCTTTAAAATGGGCATCAGGCTATATAGGTGCCCCAGATCAGATGTGATTCACTGACTGCCTTTATACTTTTTATAGACAGTAGGTGGCGCCAGGCTTATAACTTGAGGTTTATCCCTCAAACTGAAAGGACTATCAGGCTTAATTAGAAACACAAATCAGACTAATGAAGCTCTCCCTCCAAAAGTTCACAACCTAGTGTGGTTTCTATGGCACAGGTGGGAATAATATGAGATTCTCCGGAAGAGGAATGTGCCCTTTCCTCCAGCTGACTATTCTTATGAAAGACTTTTTTTTTTTTTTTTTTTTTTTTTAAGAAAGAGGGACAGTGAGAGAGAGAAAGAGTGAAACAACTTTATTTAGTTTTTCACATGGCCTTAGTTGCTCCAACACTCAGTTGTGTATGTGGTGCTGGGGTCTGAACCCGGGTCCTCATGCTTGCAAGGCAAGCGCTGAAACCACTGAGCCACCGCTCCAGCCCCTTATGAAAGACTTTACAGGGAGGGTCAGGAATCCTCAGACCTTGAGATCTGTGCATAATGTGGCTCAGGCCCCTCAGAATGCCAGATGAAACAGCCATAGTGGTGGTTGAGTTAAAAGCTTGATCTTGGGCCTGCCCTGGGGTGGGTCTGAATGCCCACATTAAACTTCTTCCAAGTTTAATTTATTTATTATCCATATGGACTCATGGATTCCTATTTTGTACCATGGGGTCTTTTCTTGCTCAAGGAAAGCCAGGCACAGTGGCACATGCCTGTAATCCCAGCCACTGGGAGGCTCAGTAAGAAGGATTGCAAGTTCAAGGCCAATCTTGGCAACTTAGACTTTATCTCAAAATAAAAATGAAAAGGGATGGGATGCAGTTCCCTGGTAGAGCTCTTGCCTAGCATATGCAAGGTCCTGAGTTCAATCCCTAGAAACATACAAAAATAATTTAAAAATCCCAGAAGTCCCCTCAAACTCATGCTGGTGAACTTTTGGCATGTCCCGTCATTTGGGAACCACTTCTTACTTCTTGGTACAATCAGATGCTCCAGGACTACTAACCTGTACCTTCCTAGCCACAGTCCAGAATCGGTCATTTCTTCAAGAAGCTCCGACTCCTTTCATGGGAGAATGGCTTTTGAGACCAAGACCTGGACACTGCGAGTGCTCATCCTACTGGGGTGCCATTACTTCTAAGCCTTCTTAGCAGGCAGAGCTGGAAAACGCCCCTTCCACTCTCACACACGTACAACCATGACACTTTCATCCCAATGTGCCACCACACGGTTGCTCTAGTTACTCCCTTCAACATTTTAACGCCCTCCACTAACAATGAGAAACCTAGTTTCCTTTATCCTCACAGATGCTTACTCATTTGCTCAGTCCTAGAATACCCAGAAAGCAGAACTGCCCATACCCCGGTGAAAAACATTTTCTAGGCAGAGGCCTATGCTTGTTTTTTCTGACACCGGACTGAGATGGCAGAGTTTAAACACAGTGGCCAAAAGCTCCCTAGCCAGGTCCTTTTTTCCTCATTCTAGCATGGCTTTTATTTAGTTGAAATGCAGTTAGGGTCCTTCATTTCTGGTAGTTTTCAACTGTAGTGTTTCCCTCATCCTTCAATATTTCATGTTATTATTTGACTATGCAAAATGTTAATATGGTTCTAGGGACTGGAGCAGTGGCTCAGTGGTTATGGCACTTACCTGGCATGTGGAAGTACACGAGTTCAAACCCCAGCACCACATACACAATGAAGTGTTGGAGCAATGAAGGCCACATGAAAAACTAAATAAAATTTGTTCTCTCTTAAAAAGAAAAAAAAAGCTAATATGGTTCTAAAAGTCAAAACTGTTCAAAGTAGGGTGGGTGACTAGCTCAGTAGTAGAGTGCTTGCCTAGTGTGCTAGAAGCCCCCAAACCCCAGCCCTGGAGTCAGGGAGACTATACACAATAAACAAAGTGTCACTACTCCTGCTGTCCCTAACCCTTGTACCCTGGTTCCCACCTACCCTATGAAGGTAACTAATCTCAGTAGTTATCCTTCCTGTATTTATTTATTTTGCAAAAAGTAAGCAGATACTTAAATATCTTGTTTCTTACACAAAGGTGTCTCACATTACATGTACTCCTTTGGATTTCTTCTCATTTAACAACACATCCCAGAAAACCCCTCCAAAGCAGCTCATGGGTGTTTCCCTCATTCTTTCCTCACCTGATAGTGCTGTGTGATCATCTATTTTTTTTTTATAGATAGAGGGATAGTGAGAAGGAAAAAGAATCAATTTTATTTAGATTCTCATATAGCTCTTGTTGCTCCAACAATTGTGTACGCGGTGCTGGGGTTCGAACTTGGGTCCTTGTGTCTGCCAGGCAAGCGCAATCACCGCTCCAGCCCGGATGCTCTATTTTGTTAAACAGTCTCCCATGTACAGTCTTACATTCCCAATAAACAGTGCTACGACAATAAATTTCTGCATATACATTTTTTAAAGAGTTTTTTTGTTTTTAAAGAGATAGAGGGGGCTGATGCGGTGGCTCGGCGGTTATGGCTCTCGCCTGGCATGTGCAAGTACACGGGTTCAAACCCCAGCACCCATGTACACAACTAAGTGTCGGAGCAACGGAAGTCATGGGAAAAACTCAATAAAAATTGATTCTGTCTCTCTCACTGTCCTTCTTTCTAAAAAAAAAAAAAGAGAGAGAGAGAGAGAGATGGACAGTGAGAGAGAGAGAGAGAAAGAGAACCATTTTTACTTAGTTTTTCATCTGGTTTTCACTGCTCCAACACTTAGCTGTGTATGTGGTGCTGCGGTTTGAACCTGGGTCCTTGAGCATGTCAGAAAAGCACTGTAACCGCTGAGCTACTGCTCCAGGCCCTGCATATACATTTTTTAACAAAACATTCTTATGTGAGAAAAATGAGGTCTACAATGCTTATTTTGGTAAAACACACACACACACCTGGGAGTAGTACAGGAGGCTGAGGCAGGAAGACCCCAAGTTTGAGGGCTGCCTGGGCAACTTAATGAGACCTTGTCTCAAAAGAAAATAAAAAGAGCTGGGGATGAAGCTTAGGGCTAGAGTACTTGAATAGCATGTGTGAGGGCCTGGGCTCAATTTCCTAGTAGTGCAGAGAAGGGGGAAAAAGTCAAACAGGGTACAAACTAGAATGGTGGGGCTGGAGGGGTCGTTCAGTGGTTAAAGTGCTTGCCTGGCATGCACAAGGACCCAGGTTCAACCCCAGTACCATGTACACAACTGAATATCAGAGAAACAAAGGCCACATGGAAAAATAAATAAAATTGATTGATTCTCCCTCTTAAAAATATCTTTCTTAGCCCCACCTGTTTCTGTCTGCTTCAAACTTCTCCGCTGTGCTCTCTAGGCCACCCTTCCTCTTTCTCACCATCTCCCCTCCGAAGGGAGCTGTGGCACAGCAAGCCCCGCCCATCACCCTCCTGGCGTCCAAGGCAACCCACAAACAGAGCCACACGCAGTGCTGAGCCACACAAGCTCCTCCCTCGCCTCCCACCCACTCCTTCCCCTCCCTCACCGCTGAAAGCCCTCCTGAGAACACCCTGGAAAACATCTCTGCCTCTCTGTTCACAACGCGTCTCCCCAGGCCCACCCCCTCCTCCTCCCTGCACCCCAGCCCCATCAACTATCCTCTCTCCCATGCACCTGCAATGCTTCCATGTCATCTGGCTCCTTCTCACTCCGCATTTTTTTTTTTTAAAGAGAGAAGGACAGTGACAGAGAGTGAGAGAGAGAGAATCAATTTTTATTGAGTTTTTCACATGGCTTTTGTTGCTCTGACACTCAGCTGTGTATGTGGGTGCTGGGGTTTGAACTCGGGCAAGCGCCGTAACGTCCAAGCCACAGCTCCAGCCCCCCTTCTCAGCATTGTAATATGTGCTCAGGACTCTCATAGGTTATAGAAGACCTGAAACAAAACCTCCACAACTTTAATTAGAAATTAATTTTAAAAATTGCAAATCACAAAATTACGGCCTTTGCAAAAACTTAAATACACAAAAAGATCACCAATACCAGTATTGACACTATCGTCCCAGCAATGGGCTGCCCTGATGGCTACTTGTCGGCCACCACCCTGGTCTCAACTCCTATTTTCTTACACATTAATGATTGTGTTAGTGATTAGACAAGCAGCTTCAGCTTTTCAACTTTTTAAGCAATAAATAATTCTTGAAATCTGACCTTTTGTCAATAAATTACTAAATGGAAAGGGCTTGTAAGTTCAGTTCTTCACACAGACCCTCCCCAACACTCAAGTTGCTGGTTTCCAAGGACACTTTCATGGCACTAGCAATAGTGCTTAAACTCTCTGTAACCATGAAGGCAGCTGATCACTCCTTTCTCCTCACACACAGGGTCCTGGTTTAATTTCCATGCCTCTTTCCTAGATCCCTCTCTGCTGGCTCCTGTCCTCTGCCCCTGGCCCTCAGCCCTCTCTGAGGCCCACTTCTCTTCTTCCACATACTCACCTAGTGCTTCAAATCTGTTTTTCTAGTGCTGAATTACTTGATCCCACAGATAAACCCATCTCCCTCAACCTCCAACCTGTTCACCACTATGTCCCCACATGCTACAATCTAGCCACCACCCTGGATTCCTCCCTTTCTCACCTCCCTTACCCGATCAGTCACCAACACCTAACACATCCACAGAGCTAACTTTCCATGGGTCATCTGCTTTTCTCCATCTCCAATACCAGCGCCTGAGTACAGAGGCTCCCACACCCCAAACTCCTGCAGGGGCTGCCAGACAGAGCTTCCAGCTTCTACTCCACACAGCTCTCTCCCACATACCCCAGTCTCGACACTGGAATCTGAGCAAATCTTCTGCAAAGGAAATCTTACTTCATGGCCCTGCTTATAACCCTATGATGTTCTCAGCAAAAAGCCGAAACTCCTCATCACAAAGTGCAGTGTCCTTCTGGATCTGATTTCTCATGTCAGGCAGGCCTTGCTGTTCTCCTCTCACAGGCTAATCAAGCCAGACTAAACTACTGGCAGCCCTCAAACATCAGGCCCAACTCTCCCCTGCCCCACCCCAATGCCCAGGGCCTATGCACGGCACCTCTCTCCTACATGAAAAGTATCTTCTTGGGTCACAGCCTATTTGACATCTACCTGACACCCCAACACTTGAGTAAATGACTCTCCTGTGTAGTCCTATATCATCCTGCACCGTTCCCAGCACAGAACATACTACACTGCCAAACCATGGGAGTGTGCCTAGCACCCCCTGTGGGGCACCCAGGCTCTGGAGGCAGATCTGGGAGAAAACCTCTCTACCTCTCATTAGCAAGACTTTGAGCAAGTTACTGAAACTGTCTGCCAGGCTACAGCTAGATATAGCTACCTCACATGGCTGCTGCAAAGACCAATCAGGCAGTGCAGGAAGACTAGGCAACTGGTGGCAAAGAGGCACCCAGGAAGTGGTAGCTATTATTACCCAACTAAAATGGAATTCTCTCAGAGAGGACCAACTCTAACCTGTTAAGCGTCCCAGCATTCAACATAGGCACTACACCCTGATGAATAAACCAGAACAACCAACCAAGATGGAAAAACATCAGTGACGGCTGAGATCTCAAGACGAGGCTCCCAGATTTAAGAGGATACTGAGATATTTGAGGTTTTAAAATTGTTTTTAGTTGTTTTTTTTTTTTTTGTACCCGGGAACTCAGGAACACTCCTTGAGTTGCTTAGGGCCTCACTAAATTGCTGAGGCTGGCTTTGAATTTGCAATCCTCCTGCCTCAGATTCCTGAATTGTTGGGATTACAGGCAGGCGCCACTGTGCCCAGGTAACTCAGATACTTTTATGAGAATTACCATGGGCCAGACATTGCCTAAGTACTGAATCTTCACAACCCTGAGAGGTAGGTATCATCATCGTTTCTCCGCTACTCCTGAGGAAACTGAGGTACAGATTACATGAAATGATTCACCCAAGCTCCTGTATGCTGGTGAGGGTTCAAACCCTGCCAGTGTGGCACTAGAACCTGCCACTTGAACCTGCCATTTATCTCTGCTCCACCCTACGTTTCAAATAAAAGGAGATTGCAAAGACAGGACAGCTGTGAGGCAGACCCATAAGCCTCATCTCCAAGCAGAAAAAAGGGAATTGCAAAGGTGGCAGAAGAAACATGTCAGACGACTTTCAAGATGGAGTAAACCATAAGCCAGGGTGAAAAGAACCAAGGAGGACTGCTGACCTTGTGCTCTGGGTGACCTTCAAGAGATCCAAGAGCTGAGGGAAGAGTTGAAAGCAAACCTCCAGCAGGTTAGGCAGAAAAATCAAAGCAAAGATTGACAGCAAAGGGAGAGACAGTAAGGGAGACACTGAAGATGCCAAAGAAATGAAACACCATCCGGTGTAGAGAACTATATATGTTTAAAAGTTCTCGAAAATGACTAATCTCTGCCCCAAAGAACAACTCGGGCTAAACAACCCTAAGATGAGGGCTGGTTCTGCTCAGATCTACTTGTATCCACAGCAGCCAAGTGACAGGGCTAACTCCCGAGTCACAGGGCACAAGGAAGCTTCGCGACCAGCACACCTGCTTCTAATGCTGGAGATTAGCACAAC
>PVKS010014425.1:0-48396 GCA_004027875.1 Aplodontia rufa | reverse complement strand
AGTAAGTCAAACTCGTCCTTATCAGAAGTTTTTTCTTGCAATAACTATCCCACTCTCATAACATTAATCCATTCACGAGAGCCTCATAACCTAATTAACTCTTAAAAGTTCCATCTGTTAGTACCATCACAATGGCAATTTTATTTTAAAATGAGTTTTGGAGGGGACATTCAAAGATAGTTTTTGTGTGTGTGTGTGTGTGTGTGTGTGTGGTGTGTGCATACACATTCTTTACATTTTATCTTATGCATACGGACGTGTTACGTAACTCTCATTGATATACTTGTTTTTGCCTTATTAATCAATTGTTTGGGTGTGATTCAAACCTAATCAAACCAGAATAAACAAAATAAAAAATATGTGTGCTTATTGGTGTTGGTAGTGGTGATGGTGGTGGTGGATACTGGGTGCATACAAAAGGCCAGAGGGAAGTCAATGAATTTCTAGGACAGGGACTAGCAATGGTCATTGCTCAAGGCTGGAACTGAGAATTACAAAGTTAGGAATATAGCTTATTCTGTTTCTCTCAGACCATGAAACTACTCATGACAGTTTTTCCTTTGTATCTGTCTCTCTTTTTCTTTTCTTTTCCTTTTTTTTTTTTTTTTGGTCTATTTTGCATTTCACCAGTTTATAGTCAACCTAAACATTTTTACTCCTTTTAAAATCTTGAAAATAATTCTTCTTATAGAATTAGTATGAAAATAAATCAGCATTTATAAGATGTACTTGAAAATAAAGCTATATATAATATTATTAAGAAAAATAATGAAGTAGATAAAATTAAAATTAGCTCTTAAAATAAAAGGAAGCCAGGCATGCTGTTGTAGGTTTGTAATCTCAGCAACTTGGGAAGCTGAGTTAGGAGAATCACAAATTTGAGGCTAGCCTGGGTAACCTAGCAAGACCCTGTCTTAGAATTTTAAAGGTATGGGAGTAAGGGACTAGAGATGTAGCTCAGTGGTAGAAGACCCTTGGGTTCAATTCTCAGAAACACACACACACACACCACATGGAATAACAGATATAAAATATTATTTAATAGGGAATTTCAATTTTGCAAGATATAAGAGTTCTAGAAATGGTGGTAGCACAACATTTCACTCAATATTACTAAAATGCATACTTAAGATGATTTTATGGTAAGTACATTTTATCACAATAAAAAGAAAGTGAAATAAAAGTTAAGGGAATGAGTCAGACATAAATTTGTACTTCCATAGTAGGGATTGTTTTTATTGAACACTTCTATTTAGCAAGCAGTATCAGGATGGGCTAATGTTTTCTCAATATAAAAAAATAAAAGATAATATAGAAAGATGCTGAAGGAGCAGGTGGGTGACTTTAAGGATCACTGTATAAAGAAGGAAGGCAGGTTTCTTGCTGAGTGGTCTGCATAATGACAGAGCTGTGTGGTTGAGGGCAGTGGACAGGATTTGGACCAACAGCTGTGAAAGTCCAAAGGTGATTGACATTAATGAACCAAAGGATTGCAAAATATCAGAGAAATACCAACAAAGGTTAGAAAGCTTTATACTATAGTGACACCAATTCACATATAATTCCCGTAATATTGTGTACCTTGATGACAAAAACAGAGACAGAGTGAGCAAGGGTTGGGGTGAGCCAGGCATAAACTGTCAATGGAGTAATTTGCAGAAATGACCAGGATGTCTTGACCAGGTCCAGACCAGGATGGAAGGTGGATGAAATAAGAGAAGAGATAACAAATTGGCAAAATGTGGTCTCTCTGAGGGTTTTCACTTCTCCACGGGATGTTGACTACATTTAGTACAAATTCATGAGTAAAACATCTAGAAGAGGTTGTGGACAAAATCTTGTGGATGGAGATGTTCAATATCTGTGGTCTTGGATACGACACCATCCTGAAGATAATGCTGTCAAAGCCAGCCTTGTGCTTGTTGGGAACTGATCTAATGTGTTATTTGAAGGTGGTAAAGTGGAAGAGGTGGAAGAGACAGGAGATCCAGCTAGAAGATAAATATGGTAGAAATGAGAAGAAGGACTTTGTTATACATCACCTCTGACATACTCTACATTAAATATGGACATATGCATTTAAATCGTATTTAATGAATACATTTTGTGATATTGCATGATTGTGATTGGAAGATGCAGATGGTCAGATGAAGGGAACCTGTGGCAGGTCCCTGAAAGTTCTCCACATTCTTCTCACTGAAAGATTGGTAGCACTGCTGTTGGTAAAGGCATAGTGAACAAGTATCATATCTGGAAACTGTTATGTGATGGATGCGAACCAGATCATGGCAGTAATAAGGTAATTTGTGGCATTACTTATCCTAATCTCTTCTTAGTTGGATTGGTTATCTCAGCAGTAAAATATCCCTTACCCCCAAATTTCACTTTAACAACAATGTTTCCCTTGCTATGTTGAGTATCTGAAAACATTTTTTTTTTTTTTGCATTTCCTGCGGTTGGCATTTTTTTCCTACATGATAGATATGCTGGACAGCATAAAGTTTGTTCCTCTAGAGGAACAGATTAGAAAGATAAACAAATAATTACAAAAGATTGCAGATATAAATGTGATGGTGATTTGAGATATGGAGCTTTGGAATTATTGTCTAGAAGATGGATTAGTCACACCACTGGTAATTATACTTTATTAGTAATAGCTCTGTTTGTGTTTAGTGACTGCTGAAGTTTCATTGCCACCCATACAAATCTGAACAGTGTTATAATTAATTTCCTTGTTATATCTGACTTGAGAAGAAATAAATAATTGATATAGTTACATGTGTTATTTCTCCTTTCTTCACTAAAAAGAATTAAGATAGCTTCTCAATTACCAGACATTCTGAATTCTTTGTAGAATTACAAACATAGTCCTTTTCAAGCTTTGTGTGCTTTTAAATTTTGCTCTTCTGCTAAATCTCATTTATATTAATTGCATTAAATTTATTGACTATAGTTTTGGGGTGTTATCCTACTGAAGGAAAATTCTTGTTTAACTGTGTTTCCATAGTGGGGTGCTCAGGGATTGTGGCCACAGCTGACTGAAATATATACTTTTGGGGAAAAGCACCAAGGAAAGAGAAGGAAAATAATTTATTTTGTAGGTTTCGATTCTTGATCAATCTATCCAATGCCTGAGCTATTCATAATATTGTTTTAATAATTTCAAGGATTCTAAGAAGCTAGCATGACTCTTATAGTGAAGGAGAGTGGAGAACAGAGTCTTATAGCTGGAGTTGTTCAAATCCAAGATGGACTCAGAAACCCATTGCTTAAATCCAGTCTTTCTCTAGTCAAGAAAAGTGACTGTGAATCTTAATTAAGTGAATCTTAATTAATTGATTAATTAGGTGAATCTTATTTAAGTCTATGGAGAGTACTTTAGTTTTGTTTTGTTTTTTTCTTTCTTGTCAGCCCTTTTAAAAAAGAATGCATTTAAAAAAAAAACATTCAATCCAGTTTCTACTGGGAACCCAATAGAAATGTAGAGGTGACAGCTGGTTGCCCCAGAGTCTCAGCAGCCAAGAGATACTTTTCTATTGTTTAAACATCTCCTTCAAAGCTCATGTTGAAATGCAAGTAGTGTAACAGTGTTGAGAGGTGGGACCTTTAAGAGAGATGATTAGTTCAAGAAGGCTCCACCCTCATAAGCAGTTTATGCTGTTAACTCAGAAGGGGCTGGTTACTACAGGAGTGGGTTCCTGATAAAAGTGCAAGTGGGGCCACCAGTTTTCTCTCGAAGCTCGCTTGTTCTTCCACCATGCTATGATGCGTCAGGAGGTCCCTGCCCAGATGCCAGCAACATGATCTTATCAGCCTCCAGAACTGTGAGAGACCATTTCTTTTCTTTATAAATTATTCAGTCTCTGGTACTCTGTTTTAGTGACAGAAAGCAGACTAAGAAACTCTTATTTACTCTACCATCTCAGTGCAAAAATACTACACCCATGAAGTTCCCAGAATTTCCAGCTCTAGCTCAGGACATGATATTCCGATTGCAGGCAGATGGTAGACAGGGCTCTGCGAAGGGTCTGACTGGTTCAAGTATCTTATCTCTACTGGCCTTTCAAAGTATCTTTGATGGCACTAATGAGAGGGTAGACTTCAATGTGACTGTCAAAGCTTGACTCTGTTATCAAGAGATGAAAGTAATATATTATAGCTACAAGTCATTTTCCACTAGGACTCATGAAACAAATTTGGGGGTTGTAGTCAGTCATTAACATAGAATGGAATAAAATACAATAGCAAGAATTTTTGTAGAAGATTACATTATTATGAATCATAATTGTTAACACAATATAATCACAAAGTATTATATTGTGATACCTCTTGGGCCTTATGTACATGAGTAATTATGTAAAATTAAATGGTTGATGCAGAAAAAAAGCTTCCAGAAGCAAAATGTCCCTGCATTTTTTTTTTCTTTCAGTACTGTAGATTGGTCTCAGGGTTCTCTATTGTGCTAATCTTCAGCTATTTTTTACTTAATTTTAAGACTATTAAAATTATTTTTGGTACTAGGAATTGAACCCAGGGCTTCATGCATGCTAGGCAAGAACTCTATTATTGAGCTACATCCTCAGCCCTTTTTTTGTTTTTACTTTGAGGCAAGGTCCCATTAAGTTGTTGAGGCTGGCCTAGAACTTGTGAACTTCCTACCTCAGCCTCCCCAAATGCTGGGATAACAAGCGTGTGCCACAGTGTCTGACTTTTTTCTTCAATGTTTGGCTACATTGATCAAGCTTGTGACTGCATAATGAAATGCTTGTTTGTAGAACTTATCTGCTGAGAATTTCCAGTAAAGGAAAAAGAAAACTATTGGAGCACATTCCATTCTAATTTCATCACTTCCTGAAAGCTTTCATGACAAGAGCTACAGTAAATCGCTGTACAACCTGGAATTTTCCTGGCAGGAATGCCTGTTTCTGATCCTCTTGCTGATAAGAACGGCCGCTTGGCAATGATTTCTGCAGAGTTAAAATATTAACATGGCACCAGCATTGATTGACTTAACAAATTTATTTCTGTCCTTTGCTTAGTTGGCTCACACCTACTGAGCATTATATCCAACTAAGAATGTTGCTTGTAGCAGACATAAAAGGGAAATAAAAGAGAAAAGTAAAATCATTATACTTTACCACTGTACCCCACTTCCTACTGTTAATTTTTCAAAAAAGTCAAAGTACTTGCATTTCAACATTTTTTGTTGATTTTTGCCAAAATGTCTTTGCTAATGTCTAATTCAATGTGCCAGACCATCTATGATAGCATAAAAGTAACAATGACAATATGACATAAATATTAATAATCACTCTTACTTAATAAAAACATACTCTTTAATGCATTTTTATATCTAAAACAGGACTGAAATGCGCATGCATGTGTGTTTATGACAATCTTCTTACAGTATGCCAAGAAATATCAAATATATACCCATTTCACAGATTTGGAAATCAGTGCATGTGCCACATTAAGAAGTTTAGACCTTACAACATGGGCAAAAGGGAAATTTTGAATCTTTGTAGATAGGTGAATATATTTTTATATTTGTATTTTAATAAAATAATTCTATAGTATTGAATGTAAAATATAGTAGGAATACTTTAAAAAGTAGTAAAACTCTTTGAATAAAAATTATCTCTTCCCTCTCTAATATATCTCTGTATCACCCCTTGCATGTATTTCATATATACAGAAAAATAAACTTTTCTCTAATAATGCAGTGGCCATGCAGGTTTCAGCATGCTTCCCCCTCTTGCTGCAGTTCTATTCTTCCCTTGACCTTTAGCAAATCCCCATTCTTCTTTCCAAGACCACACCCACCTGTTGGTAGTGATAATTTGCATATCATTTTTCTGTGTGCTAACATATAGCAAAAATCTTGGAGTTGTGAATCAGCCAAATTTGTTCTGCTTCTTCCATGGTATATAACCTTGAGCAAGTTCTATAAGTTTCCTGAGATTGCTTTCTTAAAATGAGAATATTATTACTGACCTTGAAGTGCAATGCTTAAGATTGCAGATAGGAAAACCATATACAGATTGAAATCCATTTTTTTGTCCAGGTAGAATTTCTTGGCCAATTTATAAACTGTTATATTCATTATAATCAATTTTTAGTGCATTTTAATTACACAGAAAAATTAGTTTCACTGTGGCATATTCATATATGCATTAAATATACTTTGATCATATCTATCCTCCCAATTATTCTCTCTTACCCTCCTGTCTCTCCTCCCACTGATCCCCTTTCTATTCTCTAAAACTCTCTGCTACTTTCAAGTCATCTTCCTCCCACCTAGATTCCACATGCGTGGGAAGACATATGGCCCTTGTCTTTCTGAGTCTGGCTTATTTCACTTAACATGATCTCCAGTTCCATCCATTTTCCAATGGATAACATAATTTTGTTCCTCTTTCTATCTTTATGGCTAAATGATACTGCATGCACGTGTGCGTACCACATTTTCTTTATCCTCAAATCTGTTGATGGGCACCTGGGCTGGTTCTACAACTTGGCTATTGTTAATTATGCCACTGTCAACATAGGTATGCAGGTATTTCTATTATATCCAACTTTAATTTCTTTGGATATATACCAAAGGGTGGGATAGCTGGTCCATACAGTAGTACAGTAGTTATATTTTTAGTTTTTTGAGGAACTTCCATACTGATTTCTGTAGAGCTGTACTACTTTATATTCTCACCAATAGTCTATGAAGTTTCCTTTTTCCTGGCATTAATTCAGCATCAAATGTGTGTGTGTGTGTGTGTGTGTGTGTGTGTGTGTGTGTGTGTGTTTGCTAATAACCATTTCAACTGGAGTGAGAATGGATGGAATCTCAGTATAGATTTGATTTGCATTTCATTGATGGATAAAGATGTTGAATATTTTTTCATATAATTATTGACTGTTTATACTTCTTTTCCAGAAGTGCTTGGACATGTCGTTCATTTGCCCATTTATTTTTTGGCCTTTGGTTGTGTGTGCGTGTGTGCGTGTGTTTGTGTGTTTGAGATCCTTATGTATTCCAGATATTTATCCTCTGCTGGAAAAGATTTTCTTCCATCCTGCAGCCTCTCTTTTCACTCTGTTAGTTCATTTGCTGCACAGAAGCTTTTTAATTTGATGTAGACCCATATGTCAAGACTTGCTATCATTTTCTGAGTCATTGAAGTCCCATTTAGGAAGTTGGTGTCTGTGTCTATATCTTAAAGTTTTCCCCTTGCTTTCTTTTACAGCATTTTCAAAATTTCAAGTCTTGCGTTAGAATCGATTTTTGTACGGGGTGAGAGCTAGGATGTAGTTTCAGCCTTCTATGCAAGGATATCCAGCTTTCCCAGCACCGCTTGTTAAAGAGGCTCTCTTTTCCAATGCATGATTTTGGCACCTTTATCAAAGATCAGGTGGCTGTACCTGCTTGGGTTTGTCTTTGTGTCCTCTATTGTATTTTGTTGGTCTTTGCTTCTGTTTTTTTACTGTTCCGCATTTTATTACTGTGGATCTGTAGTGTATATGGTATTGTAATACCTCCAGCATTGTTTTTTTGCTCAGGTTTGTTTTGGCTATTTTTTTCCTTCCATCTAAAATCAAGGATTGTTTTTTCCAGTTCTTTGAAGAATTTCTTGGTTGGTATTTTGATGTGCATTGCATTGAATCTGTAGTTTACTTTTGAAAATATGGTTATTTTAGCAATATAGTTCTGCAAATCCATGAACATAGGAGGTCTTTCCATCTTCTAAGGTTTTCTCCAATATCTTCTTCATTGTTCTATAATTTTCAATTAGAGGTCTTTCACTTTATTGGTTAAGTTTATTCCTAGTTATTTTTTTTTGTTATGAGTAAAACTATTTTCTTTCTCAGCAGGTTCATTTTTGGTGTATAGAAAAGCTATTGATTTTCAAATGTTCGGTTTTGAATCCTGCTGTTTTGATGAATTTGTTTATCAGCTCTAGAAGACTTTAGGTGGAACATTTAGGGTTTCTTACATGTAGGATCTTATTTTCTGCAAATAGAGGTGATTCGACTTCTACCTTTCCTATTTGTATCAGCTTTATTTTTTCTCTTCCCAAATTGATCTAGCAAAAATTTTGAGCACTGTTTTGAATAGGAGTGCTGAGAGTGGACATCCTTGTGTCTAATCAGTTCTTGATAACTTAATATAATATGACATCATTAGGGGAAAGCAACTGCTCTCTTGCTGTTAGTGGTTCCTCAAAGTATCCTTGAAAACTTGTGCACTAGGAAGTAGCCATATGTTTTTAGTGGTTTAAGAACTTAATCCATTCATCTTGCCTATTTTAAGAAAGGTATCTTGGTCTGATTTTAACCAAATCTCTTCCATTATTAAAGTTAATTACTTCAGTTTATTGAAGTACTGGAAGATATTAGAATTTCAAACGCAGCAAATTCTGTTCTCAACTTGCACTTATCAGGTTAGAGGCATCAAATTGTTTGTGAATCAACAGACTGATAACCACTGTCATTTCCTTTCGGGCATTTTCATAGTTGAGGCAAAAGATAGCTGGACACCAGGTGCAGTGCAGCATGTTTTGGATATGTTCCTGAAGTTCTTAGATTTGCATTGCAATTTTTAAACCAATGTCATTGAACTAAATAGGGAGGAAACCATCTCTAGAGCAAGGAGTGGAGTCAGACAGTTGTGCCAAGCGTTTGCTGTGCTGAACCTTTAATTACCTCTTCTTTCCTACATGCACGGACTCAGGAAGTGCTGCATCATGGGCTGTAGCTACTTCTCAGGCTTATGACTCAACAAACTGTAATATTAGCCAAATTAAATTTTGTTGCACAATTCAGGATGCTCACTCATAGCACATGGAAGTGTGAATATAATCATCAGTAGCCTCGGATGTGATGGTGTTCAGTGCACTGAACAGAAGCAGAAATGAAGCAAGAAGAGAAACAGACTGACCTTAGCGACAAAGGACAACAGGATGAGAACAGATGTGAGGCCATGCTGTTTTCCCCCTACTTATTAAAAGTCAGGCCAGTGACAAATTCACGCAAATAAAGTATGTCTTGAAGGCAAATTCTTTGTGCCAAGTGTTTTCTGGTTTTCTTTTGGACTAACTTATGAATAATAATAGGTTATTTAAGAGTCTAGTCTCCATTTTTCCTGCAAGCTAGGGCCAAGGGGCATCTATTTAACAGGAAGGCCAAGGTCTCAGATGCAAAGCTGGAAGTGAGTCCTTAGCTGATTTTCTCTTTCACTTATTGATTTTTCCTCACTTCATCATTGAGGCAACTCTCACACACCAAAGATTCTCAGTTCACTGGGCAGATCAGTGAGCACTAATTTTTGGCCTAAGTAATGGTTATAAGAATGAAATGCTACAAGATGAAGAATGTCTTCCTCCTCTGAGATCATAAACCCAGCTTTTCCTGATACATGTCCTAGGACTGGTGAGGTATCCTTTTGTCCCCTAAATTATCATTAAGAGACAATCAGTAGGAATTGTTAATGACTGGCTGTCCCAATTATTCCCGAATCCTCTAATTCACTGTTTGGGTTTTTTTTTTCCCTCAACAGAAACTGAAGCCAGTATGCCACAGCAGTAACGTGCATATTTTTTCAGATGGCAAAATATTTCTCAAAGAATGGGCAAAGAGTGTTTTAGAACTGAGTAGAAGGAGGAAAATATTGCCCACCAAATCTGCATATTTCCAGCACCAGGATACCCCACAGGTGGGGCCTAGTGGGAGGTCTTTAGGTCATTGTGGGCATGCCCTTGGAAAAGGGGTTAACAGTTCACATGGAACCCCAGACTTTCTCTGGCTTCTTTGTCTTGCCTTGTGCACCCTCTCTTGCACACAATGTCACCATGATGCCATATACCCTAGCACCAGGATAATTGGAGGGTGTTCATGATTTTAATCATGGGGTTTTAAATAGCTGGACAATATGTATTTTATGATAGGCACTATTCCAGAAATTGAGGCTATCAATACATTCCTAGAGCCTTTTTCTTCTCTTTACTGTTTTCTTTTAGAATCAAGACTGTTTATGTCAGCTTGGCGACTTTGTTCTGGAACAATTCTTACATAGAAATAAAACTATAATTCAGTGGAAAGCTTCCCTGCTTGCTTCAGGAGATTCATATATATCTTTTTATCCAGGCTTTCAATGACAACTTTCAATGACAATTTAAAGAATGCAAAATTAGAGATATTAACTTTTTCCATTTTAAATTTTTAATCATTATTTCCAAAAGAGTTGAAAGATTTTTAATAAAATAATTTAGGTACAGATTTCTTATCTGCCCTAGTATCTCATTTGTCAGACAGAAGTTTGATTATCAGGGTCCCTGTCGAGACCTTCTCTTCTGTTTTCCACAAACCCTAAACTATTGTGTCAGCCACTTTGCCCAATTCCAGTCAGTTCCTTGCCTTGACAGAATGGTTTTAAACCTTCTGAGCCTAGTTTTCCTAATATCCTCTGAGACATTAAGACTGCCAATAGACACTTTTTGTTGAGTAAATTGAATAAACTTAGCTTTTCCTTATCAAACTGTTTTTCATGTTGATATTTCTGAAGATTTGGCAGAATAAAATACATTGCATTGGAGAACAGAAGGTAAAAATGAAGAAGATAATATTTATAATGAATTATTGGGGTGTAGGTAAGATCATTACTGTCTATACCCTGCTGTGTCATATTTGCCATGAAAATGTCTGGCCCCATGCTTTTCTACAAACTTGGTGCTGTGGTTTTGGATGCAGTTTGAATGTGTTATACAATTGTTGGTGTGTTGGAAACTTAATCTCCAGTGTGGTGGTATTGAGAGGCAGTGGAACCTTTAATAGGCGGGGCCTAGTGGGAGGTCTTTAAGTCATTGTGGGCATGCCCTTAGAAAAGGGGTTAACAGTTCACATGGAACCCCAGACTTTCTCTGGCTTCTTTGTCTTGCCTTGTGCACCCTCTCTTGCACACAATGCCACCATGATGCCATCCTCTGTTAAGTGATACAGCCAGAGGTAGTAGTAAAATGCTGTTTTGACTTTCAGCATCCAAAACTGAGCTAATAAGTCTTTTTTCTTTATAAAAGTACTCATCCTCAGGTATTTCACTATAATAAGAGAAAATAGATTAATACCCTTGGCAAATATACATTTTGTCTTCTGTGACATTAAAATACTTTTACTCACCAGTGCATGCCCAGGTCTGGATGTCCCTATTGCTTCACAGGACTCTAGATAAGTCAGATGCCTAAAGCAAGGGAGGTGTCAGAGAACTGGGATGAAGACCTGTTTCAAGAAATAGAGAACAGGACATGACAACAGAAGTGATTTCCTCTTGTCATTGTAAATCTTGCCTTAGGCTTTTCAATGGAAATGTTCTTGGTCAAAGTAATAATTCATGGATCCAAAACACTATCCCTTTCTAAAGAGAACTGCTTATTGGCAGTATCCACTATGTATTTTGCAAGAGGCTATGTACAAGGGAGTAGAGAACAGAGAGGCTCCTGGATCTATAGTCTGCTGAGGGGGTCTGCAGAGGGGGTCCACTGGCCATGATATTCATGCTGTATGTCCTCAGGTGAGCATATTAGCACCTCCTTTGTCAATGACAGGTGTTTAGAAAAGCTACAAATTGTTTTACAAATGTGAGAAATTATTAATATTCCTATTAATGTCTGGGTTTATAGGTCTTTCTGCTACAGAGGTGGTCATGATAAAGAGTAACTGCTGAATAAACCTGCAAAGAGAGTGACAATTTATTGAGTGTCTGTTGTGGGCCAGGAGAATCTTGGGTTTTGTATATATGAATTCATCTGATTCTCATACTTATCTCTCAAAGAAAGATTATTAACTCTTTATAGATGGAGTAACTGGGATGCCAAGAGGATATCCTGAATCACAGGCAGCAAGTGGACGAGCTGGGATCCTACGTTGGAGGATTTGGTTTTACACCTGTTCTTTCAGCTGGTCAGTCTGCTGCCCTTGCCCTCTACATGGCATGATCATGGGGTTAAATGAAATAACATTTCCCTGTAACAAGGAATTGAAGACTTTTCCAGAAAGGAAGATTTAGTGGAGTCATTCTGAAAATCTTCTTCAAATATTTTAAAAAACTACATTTTAGTTACCTCAATTATTTTCATTTATAAGAAACTATACTAAAAATTCCATTAATGGATTTGAGATTGAGTTTAGAATAGCACTTTAAATAGATTTAAGTCTAGCAAAAATTATGATGATCTCATGTGAAAAATATAATCATTATTATCACTAATATCATTAATTTAGTATGCATTGGTTGGTAGTTACTGGGCTAGATGGTTTACAAAAATATGTCTTAACTAGACTTTACTCCTCTTTTCTGAATTTCTTCTATTTTCCTGATTTTACCAGAATGAGAGAGAGGGAAAGAGAGAAAGAGAAAAAGAGAGAGAGATGGAAATTAAGAAAGGGAGAGAAGGAAGGCAGGCACATGGCAAATAGCATGGAGAGGAGGGTTTCAGATCCAGGCAGGACCACCTTGTGTAGGCCCTGTTCTTCCTACTGTGAGACACCATGCTACCCCTGACTTCATGTGAAGGGACACAGATCACTCCATTGATGATAGATCTATTTGCAGTGGAACAATTTGTGCATGAAATTTTTACAAAATCACAAGTTAAATCTGTTTGGTAGGATCAAAGGTTCATACCATCACAAGCCTTCTCTTAAAGAAAGAATACAAATTACAATGTAAAATCAGGTGCAGAAAGAACATTTACGTTGAATAAGAAAAGAAATAAAAGAAATCACAAATTTATAAAGCTGAAAAATATCACAAATATAAAATTCAGAAGAATAGTATCTTTTCATGAAATAACTGCTCATGTGGTGTTTGTCACATCAAGTGATATTTGAGTTAGAGTTGGCATGTTTAAATATTATTTTGGGTTTTGTTAGAAAATTAAATCTGGAGCTAAAATAATGATATAACAAATTAGATATCTCTGAGATGAGAAGCAACTGTTACAAGTGAGGTATAAAGTGATTATGTTCTCAGCACTGTAACTTTCAATGACAATTTAAAGAATGCAAAATTAGAGATATTAACTTTTTCCATTTTAAATTTTTAATCATTATTTCCAAAAGAGATAGTTGAAAGATTTTTAATAAAATAATTTAGGTACAAGATATACTTGATTTAAAAATTTCTGAATAGAATATTGAGTTAAATTTTTGTGTCTGAAGACATAAATGAGATATTATAGCACGGTCCTCAATTACACTGAAGAATGACCACGAAGTTAATTTTGCCTTAAGTGTAAATTTTTAAAATATAGAGCTTACTTCTATCCACAATGTACCATTCACAATGGTCTGTTTGTGTAAATTTGAATTTTCAACAACTTGATTAAAAACTAAAGAAAAAGTTTCAATAATAAATGAGATTGGTATGTATCCCTGTCTTTATGTGTTCTACCTTTGAATGAATGGATGAACAGGATCACATACCCATGGTTGGCAGTAAAATCACTCCAAAGTTTATTTATATTGAATATTTTTTGCTCTGTTGAGTTTAAATCTTAACAAAATCATATTAGGTGTTAAAAACTGTCAACACCACCTCAAAATAAAAAGAAAACTATCTACACCACCTCAAAATACTTTTACTCTACATTTTTTGGTTACATACTCATGATCTTCTCTTCATATGACAATGAATTGTAAGGTAATTTTCCATACAAAGAATAGAAAAATAATTTAGTTTTTCCTTTAGGATGTCTGCTCAATATTTGTTTTTACTGTTGAAAAAAAAAACACAAAATAACTTCTGTCATTATTGATTGGAAGGAATGAAGAAGCTCTTCATTCTTGGTCCAGACACAAAATGAAAAATAAAGATTATAGTCTTCCTTCATTTTCCATATGTGTTATAACTGTGAATACCTCCCAATCAGCCATCAGCTCAACTCTCGTTTTTATCCTCATGGTGACACACAAGCTAATATGGAGTAGATGACCACCCTAGCTCAGAAGAGACCCAAGGTAACATAGATGATTCCTCCCCTTATGATAGAGCTCTCTCCATGTGAAAATGCCTTCTGTTGATGGAAATCAGGATTATACCAGTTGTTAATGCAGGGCATCTTGCTTTTATTTCAGAGAGCACTTCCCTAAAGTTTCTCTGCTTCTCTAACAATATTGCTCTCTGTGTCTCTAATGTCTAATAATCTGTAATTTAAAAGAAATGTTCTTATGCATGAATGATGTAAATTTAAATTATTAAATGAAATAAAATTTCATCAATATAAAAATTACCTATTACCAATAGATGGGTGTATAGAGCATGGAACTTCACAAACAGATTTATTCCATTTTTCAAATCTACTACAAGAACATGGTATACAAACATATCCATTCTGATAAATTCTATGAAACAGGATTAAATTCCAGTCAAACATGATCATTCTAATCAAATGGGGAAAATATGAAAATATTTATGATGAAATTATTGAGTATATTTCTGAAGAAGGTTTTATTTTGTTTAGGATTGAAGCTAACTTAATGTTTTGCATACAATGTTTTATTCTGATGATTAGAAGAATTTTTTCCCCAGACTAGATTCTAGCTAGCTCTGTTTCAACCTTATTTCTCCCATACCAAAGTCATTTTGGTGTGTATACCTTAGGGCCCATTCTGACTTCTGCATCAGGAAGCTGGGTGATTGTACACAGTAAACAAAAGTGTATTCCTAGAAGGTATTCTCACTCAAGGATCTAGTAAAAACAGAACCATTCATAACATGGCTGGGAACCAATAAAATGAATATCTCTAAGCCTCACCCAAGTATGAGTATCCTCAATTCAACTTCTACTCAGCCAAATCTCAAAAACACTTACAGCTGCTCCAGCGTCACCCAATATGAGAAGTGCAAATAAGGGAAGTGGGAGAGAGAGAGAGAGAGAGAGAGAGAGAGAAAGCACTCCTAAGCAATTTACTTAAAATACATGACTTCAGCAAATTTATAAAAATGTATGACCACATGAGTACATTGCTGCAGTTCCTCCTGAGGCATTGACAAACCCATGAACTAGCAAGGGGTTGGTTAATCAGCTTCACGTTACATTCACCTATGACTGTAATAAAATTTTGATCTGTCTAATTGGCAATTGGAAATTGTTGCTTATATGTAAAAATGTTACTTCTTACGTTTTTGTTTAGTAATTGTGACCTTAGTAACTAGTAACTTTGACAAGCATAAAAAGACTCTGTCATATGGCCAAAATGGTGAATCATACCTATGTCATCATAACGGTATTATGAAGCTTTCTTTAGCTTAAGTTTGATGAGTTTTCTCTTTCCTTGGCACTAAAGTGGTATTTTGAACTAGTCACACAGATTTACATCTGTCTATCTGAATCTCTAACTCAAATCAGTTTCCTGTCTGCTATATTAAAATGTGGAGTTAAATTTTATTTCATCAAATTTGTAAGCCAAAAAAAAAAAAATGGGAAGCCAAGTCTCATTCGATTTTCTCTTATATTATAGCTCTTTAAAGCAAAGTTCTTACAGGACGTATTTTGATTTATCTTTTTGTAACAATGCCTGATTACTCCTTTTTTTCTGGAGGCATCTGTGGTGGAAAGGGATTTTAACGGGAGATTCTGAAATCCTTGGGGAATTCCAAGAGGCAGAGCTTTGTAGCCATGCCAATTGGTGACATTATTTAGGAATTAGTGAGTCATGTGTTAGGCATACTGAGGTCAGAATGGGGCCAAAGGAAGGAAACGGACCTTAGACACAAGAACTCTTGGATGCTGAGACAGAATGCCTGAGAGACACTGACTCTTCAGCAGATTGTTTTTGAATGTTCTCTATTTGTGAGGTACTTTGGAGTCAGATACAGCTTCTATTGTTAAGGAATAAAAACTCAAAAAGTCATTGAGGAATATGTAAGTTGACTATAGGAGAGTTCCCAGGCGGGGGAGAGCAGAGATTGATATCTTAATCTGTGGAGAAGGTGGAGGTTGAATTAGTGAACTCGCAGGAAGTAATCCAAGCAGCAGCTCTCCATTGATTGAACTTTAAAGACTATGTAATGTAAAGAAGGGGATTTATTTTCAAGACAGAGCGTATTGGATGAGAAATGACTCAGAGATATGAAAATTTGATAGACTAAAGTGAGAATGGGATGAGGGACAGTTAGATCAAGAGAGGAGTCTGAAAAGGCTAGAGGGGCCAAGTAGAGAAAATCTTTTACCAAGATTAGGATTGCAAACTGCATCCTGAAGAGAATGACATGGGTAGACACGGAAGGTTAAAGCCGGGGAAAGGCATGTCTAGGTTTGCAGTTTAGAGAACTTGCTTGGAAGAAGCCAGCAAATGGTGGAGGAGAGAGCTTGAGGTTAAACCAGTTAGGACATTTCTACGGTGATTGGGGCAGAGAAAGGCAGACTGAGCTTGCCACCATGATGCCAGAAATACAGAAGAGATTCACTGAAAAGCTAAAAAGAGGGGCTGGAGCGGTTGCTCAGTGGTTATGGCGCTTGCCTGGCATGCACGAGTACACGGGTTCAAACCCCAGCACCCACGTACACAACTAAGTGTCAGAGCAACGAAAGCCATGTGAAAAGCTCAATAAAAAATTGATTCTCTCTGTCTCTCCCTCTCTCTCTCTCTCTCTCACTGTCCTAAAAAAAAAAAAGCTAAAAAGAAAAAAAAAGGAAAGATTAGGTAAAAGTACATGTTACAAAACTTCTCAAACACAAATAGAAGTAGAAACATTGAATTGACATTCATAAAGGAAAACTGTTGAATCATATTAACAATCTCTGACAACACAGCAAAAGGTAAAATAAATAGGACATAAAATTGTATGTATGGCTGCTTCCCAATTTTGTAGCATGCACGCAACACACAATACCGAAAGGAAATCAATATATCAAAAACCTTCATAACCATAATCTCTGAATGGCAAGATGACAGATGATTTTTCTTCTTTTGTACTTTTCTATAAACTGAATCATACTTGTAATGAGGAACTGTAAGAAAAGTTAAGAAGAAAAGAAGGACGGAAGGAAAGGAAGAAAGGAAACGTGGGATGAAGGAAAGATGAAAGGAGACAGCGTTGAGAGATGTTAAGGAGACATGCTCACTAAGAATGAAAACTACGACTAGTTCAACAAAGAGAGGTAGAGTCATGACTGATCCCTACAGAAGCCCTGAGAGTCCAGGCTATGGTGCCAGGTTGGTATATTGTAGTGGAGGTGGGGTAGACATGAAGTGGGGGCAGAGTAGGAGAGTAGGTTGTGTCCTCATGACCAGCCCTTCGTTTAGCTGCTGACACGACCAGAGGGGGAATGTGCAGGACTGGAAAGCAGCAGGCTTTCTAAAATTAGGGATAAATATTTTAAAAAATCAAGGTGAGAGGTATATATGTTTAACAAACTAGTTAATAGAGTATTATATCAGGTTAAACTTTAAGCTTCGTGAAAAAAAAACAGTTAAAAAACCATGGAGCATTTAATTCTGCGAGGGTAAATTCAGGTACAGGTGCAAAGTGCAGGGTGCAATTCGGATTTTGTGTAATTTCCAGTAATTCAGAGCAAGGATGAAGGCCCACACGCATTTAGTGTTGCAATCAATATAAAAGCTTCAGGAGCACTCCAGCCAGCAAAAGTCCCCAGAGACAACTGAGCAGAACCTGTGTTTAGGGGAAATAGGAAACTTAGTGAAGAAAAGGTCCAAGGTAAACATGACTTCCCAGATGCTCCTACTTTATTGCTCTTTGGCAGTTTTACACTTCCTGTGTGAAGGCAGCACAACTTTTCAAACAACAGTTTTCTTTTGTCTGACAGTGATTCACAGAAGGTAAAGCTGCTCAAAATGCGTGGAGATTTGCTTGTCAAAAACATCAAAAAAATTCACTATTTGTATTCATTTAATGTTGGCAGGAATGCAAAATGGCTTCCATGGGCCCTGGACAGTTTTACCTTTGTGGCACCCTCCTGAGACAGTTTAGGAGAGGTAGTAAAATGACTAGGTAGTCAGGACTATGGGCCCCATTCAACCACACTTAGAAGCTGCAGGTAAAGAGCCATTAACGGGTATGCTCAGGGCCTTCAAAAGCAAAAGACCATCAGGCTCACCTGTGGGAGCAAGTCCTTTGTCCCAGAGGCGGGGAACTAAGAAGTGGGGATGGATACAGATGGGAACTAGGAAAGATTTCCTACCTGTTTCACATAGATTTTAACCAATGGTTTTGGTGCTCAGTTTCAATGTCTGTTTTACCTAGAGTTTAACCAATGATGCTGGTGCTTTTCTCAAGGCCTGCTGTACGTGCATCTTAATCAAGGCTCATCCCCAAACTGATATAATCCCTGACCTAATGTACTTAAGACAGTGTCCTGCTTCCAGGTACCCCTCCACCTTGCAGTGACTCTGCTCTCCTTCCTTAAATAAATCCTACTCCTTTTACTCTTCCCTTCTGTGGTTGTCTGTGGATTTTATTCTTAAAATTCTCAAGACAAGAACCCAGAAGTTTGATGCCGAATTCCCGGGGTGTATTTCCACAACAACAGCTGCAACACATCGATCAACGATAGCAGGGGAAACCCAGCTTAGCTGGGTAGTTACTAACACTATTTCAGCTGCAGAATCTCTGGTCTGGAACCAGTTTGGGCAATTGATCATGCAAGTCTAGTTGTAAGATGGAGTTATAGTTTGTCATCTCTCCCTATCCTCTGATGGATATTTGAGCCAGGATTGAGTACAAAAATGCCCAGCATTTTCCCTCAGGATTTGAGGAATCCAAGTTTGAGTGCTTGTGCCAGATGGAGTGTTACCCATATGAAAGATAAGGGGTATGAAGGCATCCCTTGGCATCCCCCCTCCCCCGCCAGTTTTAGGCATCCCTTGAACCTGTGAACCTGAAAGTAGTTGGCAACTACCCCTTGAGACCTGACTAGGAATTCTGAGTCAGTCAGATTAGTTGCCCCTTACAGGTTCATGCCTCAAAGTCCTTCACTTAAAGTTTGCTTAACGTCCTATGATCCTCAAAAGGTTAGCAACTATGTATTGAGGCTTGACTAGGATTTGGGCAGATTGGATTTAGTAGTTATTTACCAGTGCATGACCCCAAAATCCCTTGTGTTTTTCCCTCTTAAAGGGAAAATCCCTGATTTCCCTGCATCAAATTTACCCTCATGTATAGATGCACTGGAAACCCTGTTGAGCATCTCAGAGGCCCATAGCTTTCTCAGCTATAGTTCTAAAGGAGAGACATGTTCCCGAGAACCGCGTGCTCTGGACAAGTTAAGTCTTTCCTGATGACTGCATTTGCCATTTTACTTAATTAGGGTCAAAGCCCTTTCCTAGTTTCTGCATAAAGGAATCAAATTTATAGAGCCAGGAGTGCTGTCCCCATGGCAACAGACCCAAAATATGAAACCATTAATCTAGTAGATGGGGAGGGAGAATAGATAAAATGTCTTATAGCCATTAAAAGGAAAACCATGAGTTTTTTTTTCCTTGGGAAACTGGCAGAGTTAGAAACCTAGAGTCCCATTATTCTTTCTAGGATGATAAGAATACATTTCTCTATAATCTGATAAAGCATTAACTGGCAAATCCAAGTATCAGTGGAACTGAATCTAAGTCTGAGCTTCATTTACCTGGGGGAAGTTTCTACAAAGCAGAGAGAAAAAGACAAGCAGCAACTACTCAGGCACTGGTAGATTAGTGGACAAGGTTCTGCCTCAGAGTTGTCAGATCATGCCCAGAAGTTATCTCAAGCTGTAATCCAAGGAGCAATCTGAGTGAGGTCCTGCCTCTACCATCCAGCTAGAAACCCTGAAAAGAGATTAAAGTGGAGAAGATGTTTCCATGTGTGATTGATTGGCTTTTGGCCATCTCCAGAGACCCTGTGTTCACACTGGGGAGTAGCCCCAGCCAGAGAATTAGTATGCTTCTAGGAGAGACCTCAGATTTTTGATCAAATGGTTTCCATGAAAGGAAACTGAACCAAGATTAAATCAACATTCTCTCTGCCTTGGAATTGAGAAGTCTCACTCCAGCAAGGCCTTTCCGCTGTGTCTTAAGTCCGGTAGCCACACTAGTCACTTTTAATTGACTCACAGAGTCCCTGTATTTTGAAAGCAATACCCTGTACAAAATGGAGTATAGGACTCCTGGAAGAAAAGCTAAGTGATAGAACAATTTGTTTTACTCACTCTTCCGAAGAGAATTCCCAATCAGGGAAACAAAATGATGCCAGGGTTTTGAGATGAGGCTGGATTCTCTGCTCCCACTGGCGAGTGGAGTCTGGGCTGGCTGCAGATTCTGTGGCCAAAGTAGCCCCTTTTCAGTGTTTGAAGCTATTCCCAGTTAAAACTGGGAATTTGGGCTGGCTGCAGTGTTAGCAGCTTAGCTGAGTGTTTCTCCCTGCTACCGTTGAGAGGTGTGGAAATACACCCCGGGAATTCGGCATCAAACTTCTGGGTTCTTGTCTTGCGAATTTTAAGAATAAAATCCACAGACAACCACGAAGGGAAGAGTAAAAGGAGTAGGATTTATTTAAGGAAGGAGAGCAGAGTCACTGCAAGGTGGAGGGGTACCTGGAAGCAGGACACTGTCTTAAGTACATTAGGTCAGGGATTATATCAGTTTGGGGAATGAGCCTTGATTAAGATGCACGTACAGCAGGCCTTGAGAAAAGCACCAGCATCATTGGTTGAACTCTATGTAAAACAGACATTGAAACTGAGCACCAAAACCATTGGTTAAAATCTATATGAAACAGGTAGGAAATCTTTCCTAGTTCCCATCTGTATCCATCCCTACTTCTTAGTTCCCCGCCTCTGGGACAAAGGACTTGCTCCCACAGGTGAGCCTGATGGTCTTTTGCTTTTGAAGGCCCTGAGCATACCCGTTAATGGCTCTTTACCTGCCAGCTTCTAAGTGTGGTTGAATGGGGCCCATGGTCCTAACTACCCAGCCATGTTACTATCTCTCCTAAACTGTCCCTGTTGGACACACTTGCACAGCATAGAGACCCCCAGTAGCTGACATAAGAGATTTACTAGGAAAGGCAGCAAGATGGCTGCTCCTGGGACTGGAGAGGACGGCACTGCATGGTCCTGAGTGAACAAAATTATTGGCTTTCTCAGGGGAACAAGGCTTGGGCTGGGATTAGAAATTGGGACAAAGGATTTTTTACTGTGGCTTCACCAGGAAACATTGGCTACACACCAAAACTTGGGTGTGGTGAGGCAGTCAGTTTAGGATGGAAAGGAATTCCAGCAATACTTTGAGGAGATGAGGTATGCTTCTAAAAGGTTATGCTTTGTGAAAGAGGAATTTGTATTGACATCTAAACATGGCCATCGTTATTGACAGTCATCTAACAGTCCCACTCCCACCATACGATCAATATTAAAATTATTTTAATGTAACTTTAAAGACATCCACAGGTTTTTATCTGTTTTAGGCAAAATTTATGAGAATTTAGGGACCTTAAATTTTTTTTCTTTTTTCTATTGTGGGAGAAAATAATGCTCTTTGATTCAAAATCTTTCAGTTTTTCCTTTTTATTTGAAAAGAAATCAAAACATGTTTGCCAGGTGATGTGGTGCACACCTGTAATCCCAGTGACTTGGGATGTTGAGGCAGGAGGATCACAATTTCAAGGATAGCCTTATCACTTTAGCAAGTCCCTGAGCCACTTAGTGAGACCCTGTCTCAAATAAAAAAATAAAGAGTCTGGGGATGTGGCTAGCGGTTAAGCACCATTGGGCTCAATTCCTGATATCAAAAACATTTTTAAAAATAAATAATTAAATAAAAAGGACTGGGCATATAGCTCGGTGGTAAGTGCCTCTGGATTCAATCTGCAGTTCCCCCACCCCCCCAAAAAATGTTCATAGGCCTCTAAAATTATTGTAGGATAAATGTTCTATACTTACTATGCCTAATGCCTAAGTCAACCCTGACTTATGCTAAATTTTGAATTATTTTAGTCCCATGTCTATACTTTTTTTAACAAGTTTGAATTTATGTAGCCATATGTTTAATAAAATTCAGAACTTATTCTGTAACACATATATTTTATTTGTTAGTTGAATTTATAGACCTATACATCATGACATATCCTTATGTCCATTTATGATTAATATTATCTTTCACTGAGAGGCTGTAGTTGGTGATTACTGCTTATTAACATTGAACCAGAGAGCTTGTATGTCTTTTCTCAGTGTTCTGTTTATAAAGACTCAAACAATAATAATAATTGTTTTGTATCTGGTTTGAAAACCCTGGATGATGATGATTCCTAGACCATCCAGAGACTTTCATCTATCACCAAATGTATTTTTTAGCATGCAGTTTCTCTACTTGTATTTTTCTTTCATCAACATTGAAAATTTTTATTTGTTTGTTTGTGTTATTGAATTTATTTATTTATTTAGTACCAGGGGTTGATCCCTGGGGCACTTAACCACTGGGTAACATCCCCAGCCTTTTTTTTTTTTTTTTTTCCTTGAGACAGACTCTCACTAAGTTGCTTAGAGCCTTGCTAAGTTGCTGAGGCTGGCTTTGAACTCATGATCCTCCTGACAGCCTTCCAAGTCACTGGGATTGCAGGCATGCACCCCATGTTTCTATAGAGTTTTTCTGATGGTAATTTCTCTGTTGATGAAATTATACTTTCTTCCTCTGAATAGCATTATTTTATCACAGGATCAATAGAAGACAAAGTACCATATGGAAATTCAAACTATAAATTATAAAACTATAAATATTAATCTTTGTATAGAACGTTGTTCAAAATTGTTAGTAATAAATGCAATAATGCCAAGGGATGGCCTAAAATTAAATCTGCTATTTGTAACCACTTGTTTCTTAATATTAAGACATTTCCCAGGATCTTCAAAATCATTATACTTGAGTCTGAAGAATATCTAGCACAATTGTGCCCTTGATGAAATTCATCTCTTCTCCCTGTTTGCATCGCTTCCACCATGCCAAATGTGAGCACAGTATTGTATCCAACTTCAGCGCACACACGCCTCACGCCTTTCCATGCCAAATTTGTCATAGAACTGAGGATGATTCAGAGTGGATCAGACTACAGGCATGAAGACATCATGTGAATATGCTGTCAAAAGTGCAAAGGTAGAATGTGTGGGTGCGGAGTGTACAGTGGTAAAACAAGACAATTTTCTGTGAAACTTAGCAAGATACTGCCATCTGTCTGCTTTTAGTCATTGTGTCCCCCTTGCTTCTGAGTTTTGGAGCAAAGATTTCATTTATTTGATATAAGTGGATTTGGAAATGCACTTTGGGGAGCAGGCTAATTTGACATTTTGTAGGGTTAAAGCAATAAGAGAAGCAGGAGAAAGTTTCTGAACTGATAACTAGATTCAAATTGGGGATTACTGCCGGTGAAGTAGACTCTAGAGGCATGTTGGCTAACTCTGGCAATCCGAGGAGTCTTTAACTGTGAAGAAATCCTCTTGAGATCACTTCAGTTTACCATTGCATCAAAGGATCATGATTTAACAGCAAAGGGAATTCTGAAGCCAGATAAATAATCTCGATAATCTCTTTCTCTTTTTAGTGTGAAGTTCATTCATCAAGAAAATTCTGCCTGGCAGAAGATTGACAGATAGTTCTGAGGAGGTGAGTTAATTTTCCTCAATTAAAATCCTTTGTCATGAACTAATAGAGAAGATTAAGAAAAGTAAGCTCAATGATTTTACCTTAGGGGATCTCTATACCTTTTATTTTTAAATAGGAAATAATAGCATCAATAGCAATTTCACTTTTAAAATAACTGAAAATGTCAGGCAAAACTGTAAAGAGTAATAATGTCAAAAACAGCATAATAAAAATTTGCTTGTTTTTTCTTAATTTGCAATTTTTTGTTTTTAATTATTTTTAGGCATGAGAAAAATGAATAATAAAAAATTAAAGGTCAATTCTTCCATGGTTCCCCCAAATATTTTAGTGAATAAGCTAATGAAATTTCAAGTCAACAAAATTCAGAGCTATTTCCACCCCCACCCATTTCACCCCATCTGTACCACGTTAGAAATCACTGGCTCTTCTACCAAGGACTTTCCAGCTACCAAAATCTATCATACAAACAGACTAAAAAGTTCTGAGAAATCCATTTTCTCAAAAACAGCCTTTATCTAACTACCCACTGGAGTGGTGCTAATGTTCCAGCTCCCTTCTGTGGATGTCCATGTTGAGGCATGCATTAAAAGTCTCCAGTGAGGGGCTGGAGCAGTGGCTCAGTGGTTACGGTGCTTGCCTGGCCTGAGCAAGTACACAAGTTCAAACCCCAGCACCCACTTACACAACTAAGTGTCAGAGCAACAAAAGCCATATGAAAAACTCAATAAAAAGTGATTCTCTCTCTCTCTCTCTCTCTCTCTCTCTCTCTGTCCTTTTTTCTTTAAAAAAAAAAAGTTTCCAGTGAATCTCTGATTAACTCCCAGCGGTCCCTCAGTTCTTCATTGATTGCCGCTCCTTCCATCACCATTACCATCTCATATTTTCCAAAATTGCTTCCAAAATAGGCAAATATAGAATCTATATCTGATGGATTTTAGGGAACAACAAACCAAGAAAATAGCTTTGACTTCTTTGTAGGGCTGGAAACCAACCTTCAATTTCTCTTCTTTTTCTGAAATGGCATGGGGAAGCACAGAGGAGCTTTGTAAGGACATATAAAATTGTTTGAATAGTTTTTAAATGATCGTAAAATATAATTTTCAAATGTGAAACAACTAAAATTATATAACACATGTATATAGATAGATTAACCGAATGCTAACATGGAAAATGTAGATAGAAAAAATTAAAGTATTTTATAATCTGGTAGAACATATACATTTATTTCAGATAATGATATTGTATTAGAGAACTTTTAATGCTGCGCCTGTCTTTTCTCTGCTGGTACCTTGTTTGCTCTGTCTCTTTTTATTCATTTAAAGTTTGAATTTTTAGACCCTTGTGCTAGAGCAGCATCCCAATAATAGCTTCATTATATTGTAAGAACAAAATAGCAAGACTTTCTCAACAATGCATTCAATGTCACTGTTGTCAAAGTTATTTCAAATGTATCATAGATTATTATTATTAGTTTATTTAAATGAATGTTTTATCAATACCAAACTTTATTTATTCCACTTTTAATAAAATTTCTTCCAAAAAGAGATTCTTTTTCCCCTACCAATTTGGTAGTTTGAAAATAAACATGTGTGTTCTATGCCCTCTCTAGCTCACTCTCTTCTCCCTTCTATTCCTGGTAAATGCAAAGATTTTTGGAAATTGCTTCTATCAATCACATTTTAGCTTATGAAATTTGAAATCTTCTATGATTTTTTAAAATCTTTATATGAAAAATACAGAATTTCTACGAGAATGAATTTATTTACTTGAGTTTCTCAGTGGTCAAATGTTTTCTCAAGTCCTTGTCATTAAGCATTAGAAAAAGTGTTTCATGTTAAGGTACTTGTTCCTAAGGCTGACTTCATGCTGTCAATCAACTGATGACTGCTCAGTCTTAGACACTCAGTGGAAGTGGAAAGGAGATGCAAATGATGATGAGTTTATCAGTTAAACATAAGGAAATGAAATTTACACATATGAGGTAAAGAAAATGCAGTGGCTATAAGATTCTCAGGGTAATTTTACTGGCTTTTAGTGTCATATAGTTTACTAATTCTTCATTATAAAACCATGAAGCAGATTGTACTTTCATTTTTTACCATTGAAAAAATTGAGGTTCAGTTTGTTTATCTGAGTAGCAGTTGGATAGTAAAGCCATGCAGGAGCTCGGAATAAAAGTAAATATTGAATTTACTCAGGATGCTTAGTATTAAGCACCATGCTATTATCCTACTACCACATATCGTCAGGTGGTATAATGTATAGGACTAGCTAATTCTGATGACCATGGGTCCATAGCACTTGAAGAGTTTGTTGTCCCCACTGCCGCCTCCTGCTGCTTTTTATTTTAAGACACATTAATGAGATTATTTTTATGGTTAACCAGGGTTTAAAAATATGACCATGTGGGTAACCTCTACTGACAAATGGACTTCAAAGAGATCACTTCTTCTTTGTGTCTGACTCTTCTTCATTTTGATTATATACTTTCCCAAAGCTTGAGGGTCTCTTTGAGACAGGGGGATAAAGGCAGTCAGAGTAGTTAGAATGTTCGAGTCAATCAAGGGAAAAGTGTTTTTTTTCCTTTAAGGTCAATTTGACACCCCCCAGTGCTAGTGAGAAGGGTTGGGCAAGGTGGTTCCAGATGCAGATACTCCCTTCTGCTAAGCCAGGCTCCTCATTCTTTCTATTGGTGCCTGAGGCACAAACCCAAGGCTGGACCCAACAAGAATTTCCCGTGCCTGCATCCTAGGTTTGGGGGAAGGGAAAGAGTGACCAATTGAAGGGTGAACTTCTTATAAAAAGGGCAAAGCTCACTGCCTCTTTGGCTCTGTCCCCTTCTCCCACTCTGGGGAAAGTCTGCACTCTTCCCTAGGCTTTGTTTACTATTATTTTCTTAAAACAAAGTCTGTCTTCTAAGCCTGCCTTGGTGTCCCTCGATTTCATTCTTTGACAAGGAGAGGACATGAACCTGACATCCACAAAACGGGCATCATCATTTTCCACTGCCTCTCAGATAGTCCCCCCCTTTCCCACTACTCCTGCTCAAAAGCAAATCTGTGTTCTTGGCTTAAGTACCTCCATTCAGGGACCTTCTTATTAGGAACCATGACTGAGGTTCTTTTTTCTATTTTGACCTTGATCTTTCCATTCCTAGCCCTTTCTCTTCTTTGTTCCCCAGTATTAAAATGGTAGGCCCTCTCCAACTTATTGCTTGTGATTAGTATTTCCTCAGTATCAAAAACTGACAAGAACTATCTCCAGTATGGTGGGCGTTTGTGCTCTGTATCAGAAGAATCAGGCAGAGGAGCAGTATAACAGGAACCAGGCTCTTTCCTGGAGGTCTCTGCTTGAGCCAGAAAGAAGACCACTGACCAAAATTGTCAGGTCTACTTAAAGTACCAAGGTGTACAGCTTTTATGGCATTTGGTGTGTAGCAGGGGCCCAGTCTGCTGATGCCATCAGTTATAGGGGTGGGGTTTTACTTGTGGTTTTCTTCATCCTGCTTATTCATATGCTCTGTGTGTCTCTCTGTCTTAAGTCTCCACCTACAGATGTGCATTTTATTGCTCTAATAAGAGAAAGGTAACTGTGAGTTACTTTGGTGAGTGTGCTATGCCTGTGTTTGCTACTGACCATCTGCAGCTGTTCCTTATAATATGGGAAAATCCCTAATATTTTTATCAAAACAGGAAAGACTTTTTTCCTGTGTCAGTGGCTTTATCTTTGTGATTTTGCTTTTTTTTTTTGGCTCCAGCTTCTTGGTATTTTTGCTGAGCACAGAATCTCAAAAGCTGAGCTCTTTTCAGCCTCCTATCTCCTGGGGTGTTATCTTACTGCCTTAGCCCTGAACACTGGTTTGCTTTTTACATCTACTTTTCTGGGATGGTTGTTAAACCCCATAAGACTGAGAGCTAGTTTGGTTGTGTTATTTCCCCTGAAGATTTTAATCCCTTAATCCCAAGGATCCTGTTTTTTGTGGAGGTCCCTGATTGAGTCAGGAAGGATGAATCTCAATTATAATAAAAAATGCAATTTTAAAAAAAATTGCAATACTAAAAAACTGAAAATCAGTAGTTTGAAAATACAACAAACAATGCAAGATTGATCTAAAGTCTGAAAAATGTACAATATAATCTGCCATGTTGAAATATCAATGAAAAAACATAAGAACATATTGAATATATAAAACTCCAACATAGGAGCTGGAGAGAGGCTCAGCAGCTAAAGCACATGCCTAATTTGTGCAAGGACCCTAGTTCAAACCCCAACACCACGTACACCACTAAGTGTTGGAAAAACAAAAAACAGATGAAAAAAAAAACAAAACTGACTCTCTTTTAAAAAACAAAACTCCAATATAAATATCACAGTTGGTTTTGATTTATAACATGTGTGTATATATATATACACATATGTGTGTACATATAATATTTCTAATAAAATTATCAGGTTGAATTTTTGGAGAGAGTTTTGATTTTAAATATTTGAGTAATCTGGCTCTGTGGTTCAACTGATAGCACAATAGACTCTCTAAAGTAGTTGAAAATATGTTCCACTCTTGTGGTGATAAAGCAATTATGAGAGTGCAAAACTGGTTTTAAAAATACTTTTCAATTATATAACATTTTGGATTTTTTTTTTTCAGGGCTGAGGACCCAACTTGGGACCTTGCGCATGCTAGGAAAGCACTATGTCACTGAGCTAAATACCCAACCCCCAACATTCTATATTTTTAAATTAAAGCTGATATGGATGAGAATTCCTAAACATTTTATTTCTTGTATGCTATCATTAAATACACTTATTTTTTTAGCTAGATATACATATTTGCTATTAAGTTGCCTAAAATTTTAAAATTTATGTATGGATGTGTTAGATACAAATATGTAGGAATTTATAAGAGACAGGTAAAATATATAAAATTTATGTAAATATAAACATATTATTCATTAAATAATATATAATAAAACTACATACATATTAATTAAATAAATGTGTATAAATCTATGTTTTGCTGATGCCAGAGAGTTTTTGCTGCAGGCAGTATAGGTAAAGTGGAGAACTTGGTAAGTATAGTTACTTAGAATAAGTAGGAAAAGATGGAAGTTAAATATTTTGTGGAAACTTAATTGGACTGAGAATGTTGAACGAACACCTTATACCTATTTTTGATATTAGCAACTTGAATTTTGAGAAGAAGAGAAATTATGTTAGAAGCATACTAAACAAACTAAACCAAACCACAAAGTTGTCCCAGAGGCGCTGGTCCTGGTGGGAGGAAGATCAAGGTCTTGGGGTTTTGAGTAGTCGGGTTCCTTCTCATGGTCAAACCAGTCTTGTACTGTTATAAAAGAAATCAAACATGTGGTTGAGTGTGGGTGAGCAAGGCAGAAATTTTACTTGGGCCAATGAGCGAAAGAAAAATGCTTGCCTCGCAAGAAAGTGAGGGGTTTTTAATTCCAACCTGACACAATACTGCCCTTCCCCCTAATTGGAGGAGCTCAGGTGCACAGTTTGTGCAGTTGGCTATGATTAGGTGGAAGCAGATGCAAGGGGAATTAGATGGCGACTGGGAGAGAATAGGGGTGGGGGTCACCACATATGTAGTGAGGGTCATAGTGATTGTGGTGAGGGTCATAGTGGTTCCAAGTTCACCGGAAGAAGATGGCTGGGTACCGGAAGGGGTCCTTGGAAAGAGGTGGGCTTACACAGGTGAGGGAGTTACTGTCTTCAAAGGGGGAGGGGGATCTAAAATGGAGGTTGTAGATTATACATCACAATCTTTCAAGTTTGACAGAAAAGACACACATCTTCCAGTACCCATATAGACTAAAGGCCCATTGAAATGCACATGAATTTCTGGGTTCATTGAAAGTAAAGTTTTATAGCCATCATAGAAAACACCTTAGTATTTTCCAGTTCCAAGAAAACTGTCAATCAGTGCTGGTCAAATAGGGTCATAAGTTTTTCAATGGTGAAGAAGGCACTTGTGACTGAATGGTGACAAGGCAGATAGATTCTAGTCCATCCTGTCAGTGGTATATCGGTGTGTGACTGGTATATCAGAGCTCATAATATTCTTTTACATTTGTCATAGTTTTCTGTTTTATTGTGCTTTTAAAAAACAGTCTCCAATTCAGAATATGCTGATAAAATGAAATTTAAAGCTTTAAATTTTTAGTAAATGTTAAATATGTTGATTTGGTTGTTAATATGTTCATTTAATTTTTTGTACTTTCATACAGAACAGTTTAACACCCCCCCCCAAACACACACATTTTCAACGGGATATTTTGAGCCTACCTGACATCTTACTTGCTTTCTGCAAGAACTTGAACAAATTGATAATTCTCTCTAAACCTTACTTACTATTATGATTTAAATCTTTAAAGTCTCCAAAGGCCGACCATATATTAAAATCTTGGTCACCAGACTCTACAGCTATTGAGAGGTAATAGAGCCTTTAAGAGATGAGTCTAGGGCCTGGAGCAATTGCTCAGTGGTTAGGGTGCTCACCACACATGTGCAGGCACAAGGGTTCATACCTCACCCCCACGTACACAACAAAGTGTCAGAGCAATGCAAGTCACATGAAAAACTAAATGAAATTGATTGATTGTCTCTGTCTCTCTCACTGTCTCTCTTGCTCTCTTAAAAAAAAATTGTGGGCATAGTGGAAGGAAGTTAGATTACCAGGAACATGCTTTTAAAGAGGATATTGAGACCATAGCCCCCACACCTCTCTCTGCTTCCAAGCCGCCATGAAATCAGCAGCTTCACTCCACCATGAGCTCCTGCTGTGATGTTCTGACTTGCCATAGACCCAAAGCAACCAGGCCAAAAACCTATGGACTAAACTTTTAAAATCAGGAGCCAAAATAAGTTCTTCATCCAATTAGGTGGCTTATCTCAGGTGCTTTATCACAGCACTGGAAATCTGATTAGCACAGTTTTTAATCTTTAAAATGGAGATAGATGGAGATAGATGGAATTTACTTCAGAATCGTTGAGAGTGTTAAATGATATCATTAGTGTTAACATGTTGATGGCTTATTGCAGTGGCTGGCACATAGAAACAAGCCATGCTATTGTGATAAAGTGATCATTTTTTCTTTAGTAAAAATCAGGCATTAGTTTATGTTGACCTTTTAAAAAAATTTATTTGCTGAAAAGTAGCATATTCTAGGAAGGGAAGCCAAAAGACTAATCCCAAGGATCAGGCTCCAGGACTTTTCCAAGTCTGTCACAAGGTGGCCCCAAATCCATATTCTTTACTGCTCCGCATTCATGGAAACTGAATCAAACAGCAAAAAAGCCCTGCACCCAAATCCATGGTAACAATAATTCAGTGTGTAGGCAGCCCATTTAATGACCCATTGTTCATTTGACTAGGAGAAAAAGAGAAAAGCCATCCTTGTATGTTTGAAATGGACAAGAAAGCTGTTAAATGCATCTATAACTTTTTCTTCAAGGCTAGTCTCAATAAAAGTAGTGAATAAATCATCCTATTAATGTTCAATGCTTGAGTTAACATATAGACTTATAATATGCAAGGTTGACTGAAAAAAATCTGTAATCCTTACCTTTTACCATTTTTATTGTAACTATTTAGATTTTTAAAATTTTACTTGAATACTTATAAAACAGTTTCAAAAGTCTATGCTCTTTATCCTCTTCTACCTGAAATAGAAGGAAAAATTTTAGATTATAAATCATGTAACATCCTGTCAGGAAAACCTCAGATTAAAGGTCTTACAAGATCGTGACTAATTCATCAGTTCTTCCTCTTATCTCAGAATCCTTCAAGTCTTAAGGTGGATCCTCAAACATTTTTTCTCCAGGGAAAAACACCTTCCAGACTAGTATTACAATGGTAGAATAAATCCTTGACAACTGACTGAAACTGATAGATAATATTTGAATAAGCAGTAGAAAAAATAATGTACATGGTTGATATTCTGCTTTAACTCAATGGTAGTGTAGCTTGCACAAGTCACTTCAAGATAATCATACTTTTTGGGCACCAGTGGCACATATCTATAATCTCAGCAGCTGGGGAGCTGAGGCATGGGGATCAGAAGTTCAAAGCCAGCCTCAGCAACTTAGCAAGGGCCTAAGCTATTTAGTGAGATCCTATCTCAAAAAATAAAAAGGGCTGGGGGTGTGGTTCAGTAGTTAAGTGTACCTGGGTTCAATCCTTGGTACCAAAAAAATTAAAAAATAATAATAATCATACTTGCTACATGGGCGTGGGATGTGTGCATGCGTGTGAGAATTGGAATAGCATGAACACTGCATGCTTTTATTATCATTGATGCTTTCACTAACAATTCAATGGAATAATGGAAATAATTTAATTTTCAATACAAAGAAACACACAAAGGTCTAGGGTTCGATCCTTAGTGCTACAAAAAATGAAAAAGTACACCAAAGATGCTTTATTTGACTGTGTACACAGTAGTACTTATTTTGATTTTTATATCTGGGACTAGAAGCAGAAATAACATGGAATTTTGAATTTAGTCATCTTCAGAAGTTTTTCATGCCTCTGTCTGGCAAATAGGGAGGTAAAATTAGACCATTTAATTATAGTGTAGAAAACCACAACTCATAATCAACTGGCTCACTTCATGCTCAGAATTCCAGCTTATTGTTTAATACAAATTGTTAAAATTGTATTGCCTTGTCATGAAAGGCACGTATTTTTGACCGCTAGCTATTGAGACCAAGGCCTTCTTCAGCATTTGTGAAACTATAAAGGGAGCACAGGTTTAATATTCTGTACACATTTCAGAGAAAATTGTGCAGTGCTTATTTTCCAAGATAAATGCATAGCTAAGGCACACAACTTCCACCAAAAATGTATTTGCATGCGTGAAACATTTCAGGGTGGATTCAAATGCAATATTCATTCCTGATATTTAGAAACTTGCCAAAAACTACGTTACACTTTTAAAGATTAAAACTTGGAAGAAAGAAGGATTAACATAAGGGGTTACATACATACATACCTACCTAAATGCCTGCATAATCATTGACATATACTTACCTACATATCTGAATACATACATAATAATTGATGTATACGTGTATGTATATGTATAAATATATATATTCACACACTCACACACACATATATCTCAATTATTCTGTTGCATTTTATTTATATTTTTATTTTGCAGTGTTGGATATCAAATTCAGGTCCCTGTGCATGCTAGGCAAGCACTCTACCACTGAGTTAACTCTTCAGCCCATCTGCATATTTTTATATATTATTTTATATAACATTTTATACTGAGGAATGAGCTTAGGGACATTTTACCACTAAACTACATTCCTAGCCCTATTATTTTTTTTGAGGGGGGGAGTAAAAGGAGTAGGATTTATTTAGGAAGAAGAACAGAGACTCTGCAAGGCAGAGGGGAATCTGGAAGGAGTATACCCCTAGCCTTATTGTTTTTTATTTTGAAACAGAGTCTTGTTAAGTTGTGGAGGGTGTCACTAAGATGCTGAGGTGGGATATGAACTTGTGGTGCTCCTGCCTCAGCCTCCCAAGTCACTGGTTTCTAATTTTAGCAGCAATTTTTACAACACAAATACTTTTTATCATCTGTATTTAAAAGATCAGTTACCAATAGCTTGATATGTTAGTTAGTAGTTTTCAAAATGTTTGAGTATGTTACTGTTTTATTATACAATCATTGATAAATGCAAAAGAAACACCAAAGATATAAAAAGTGGAGCATGATGGAAAGCAGAATAAACACAAATATGTTCACCAATATTATTGAATCTTTTGTGCTCCTCCACTATTTTGACCTTCTGCTTCCAGTCAAATTAATCATAATTCTGAAACTTGACTCATTCTTTCATGAGAAGGATAGCTAAAACTACCCTCAAAATTAGTTTTTATACACTGATGTTTTAGTTTTTAGAAAACTACATCAATGTTTTGACAGTCATAGATTTAATATAAATACTGTTAGCATAATTCCCGTATATTATACTTTCTGTTCAGATGTCAGCAGCTGTTGTTGTGGTTTTAATTTAGTAGTTAATCATGATTTCATAATACTCACTGAGTTTATGCTGACTCAATCAGAAAATTCAGTTTAATATTATATTATAAAAGTAGTTTTCTTAAAACTGGTGAAAGCTTGAGTTTTAGCAGGATTAACATCAAATATGCTTTCCTGTAAATTTTTACCACTTCATTATGTTGTCAATGGGAATGTTGGAAAATGTAGTAAATGTAAAATTTTTTCTTGTTTATCTCAGAACCAGCAGATTGCAGAAATATCTTCAGCTTTTTGTTTTTTTCTTGTGTTATAACTGCCACTTGCCTGGCACAAATATCATTCCATGTTGCCCAGCAAAATTGTTCACAGATGGTCCTTACTTCCTTTCCCTAATCAAATATTTATTGAGAACCTACTAAGTGCTGGAAACTATACTCTGATTTGTGACTTCAAATCTGAAAGTATACAATGCAGAATACCAGGTCACCACACATCCCTAGGAGGACAGTCAGGAATGCGCTCAATATCATCGATTTCAAGGTGGATTCAAATCCAATATTCATATTCTCTCTTGAAGTTTGAAGGACCCCTCTGGCAATTGTGTCAAATTCATTCAATAGAATATTTATGAAAACAAATGGAGTCCTAAAGGTGCTTCTGTAGGCCTCGTGGGTTCCTGGGATTCTGGATTAATTGCTTTGCATTAAAGTGCCATATCTGCCTTGAGCAGATGTGGGTGGAAGAGTAAATGCTGGACACTTCATGCCCTGTTTCCCAGGTCATCATTAGGGCTGACATTATGCACATTGCACACACTGATTTGTGCAGGAATACAGCCTTTGATGAAGGCTTGAGAGCAGCTGAAGAGAGTCTGAGGTAAGCCTAGAGTAGCTCTTTAATCCAGAAAGCAAGAAGTGCTCAAAGACTGACAGGGACATGTTAAAAGGGTTACAGGAGCCAGCTTGAAGGAGTTCTCAGGGAGAAGGGGAAATGTGAGAAAGGCTGTCAAGGGATGGAAGGATTGGTCAGGTAGATAGCTGGTGGAACAGAATTCCAGGAAGAATAAAGAGTCCTAAAATGGAACAAGACTGCTGTAAGTTTAGGGACTAGTAGGGAACCTAGGATGGCTGGAGTGGATGAACAAGGCACAAAACCTGGTTGAAAATGGTGCCAGGGAGGTAGTCAAGAGCTACATCGCACAAGGCTCTGTGACTCATTTCTAAGGCCTTAGACATCAACTGAGTGACAGGGAGTCCATCGCAGATTCTGAACAGGGAAGAGTCACAGACTTATTTTGGAAGGACTCTATTGGCAAGTGTGTCCAGAATAAACATAAGGGAGTTTAGGATACATTGAACAGCTCTTGCTGTCCTTCAGGTGACCGAAGATGGTGGCTCACACTAGGAACACAGCAGTGCGGGTGGTTCCATTTTGGAGGTAGAGCCAACAAGATTTCCTGTTGGATTCGATCTGGAGTATATGGGAAAGAGGGGCTAAGCATGGCTTTTTGCTTGGCCTATAGTAATATTCTAGACAACAGATATATGGATGGAGAAAGTGTCGCTAGAGATTGGCTTAAATTTAAAAGATATTGAGACACAAAATTTATAAGAATTGGTAACTAATTTTCAGTTTTACTTGAAGTGTATGTATTTTTCAGTTAGGGAATACCTTATAAAGCATTCCTTCTTTATATACAAAGCATTCTCAAAACGAATCCCCTCCTGTGAATAACCTTGAACCAACTGCCTCATTTCTTTTGTTCTGAATCACCAATTCTTTTGTATACTACCTATTAATTAGGCAAAGTAAGTGTGAGGAATATAAAACCTAATTGTTTTTAAATATTGATAACTAAGAATAAGAAAGAGGGGGGTAAATGAGCTCAGACACTCCTCTATATGTGTGTTTGTATGTTTGTGTGTGCGTCTGTGTGTGTGGTAACATCTAGAATTTTTTTCTTGCTCCTTTTAATTAAACCCTTTCTCTCTGTTCTTAGTTAGGACCTGACTTGACTGAGAAAACTGGGATGAATTGATAGGGAGGAGATTCATTATCTTTATACTATCCTGGGCATATTCTTTGAGAGTTCTCTAAGCAAAATTGCAAAGCCAACAATTATCAAGCAGATTTTCATCTTGTTATCTTCTGTTTTCATTCCAAAGTTTATTCCCTTTCCTCTCATCTCTGGGACCTAGAGCTTGATCACTGCTTTCTGGAAGATCATAGATGGGCACACAGAGCTAACCATCCTAAAATGAATTACTTCTGTTTTCATTCCAAAGCTTGTTCCCTTTCCTCTGATCTTTGGGACCTAGAGATTGATCATTGCTTTCCGGAAGATCATAGATGGGCACACAGAGCCTCCATCCAACTATCCTAAAATGAATTACTTCCTATCCATCTCTCATGTCTATTCTTACTCCACTTTGGCGCTGCAGACAATATTTCATTGATCTGGTTCTAGTACTTTACCCTAAATGGGTGAACTAAAGGTTTATCAAAGAATTTGCAGAACTAAATGCTATCTCTGAGAGGAAAATAGGGTATATTTTTACTGCAGACCCCTTCTTTTCTAATTTTAACACATATTAATTGAGCAAATTAATGGTTTACTGTGCTGTTTCCATGCAGGCATATATTGTACATTGATCACGTCATCCAGTCTTCTTCTACCCTTTTCTACTCCCTTCCCTCCTTCATTCCCTTTTGTCTCTCTCTGATCCCCTGACCCTCTTCCTAGTCCCTAATAGTCTTTCTTCTACTTTCAGAACTTTTTGTTGTTGTTTCTACATACGAGAGAAAACATGTGCAACTAGTCTTTCTGTGTCTGACTCTTTTCACTTAGCAGGTCTTCAATTTCCATTCTTTTTGCCACCAATGACAGGATTTCATTCTTCTTAATCTCTGAATAACATTTCACTATATATGTATATACATGTATGTATGGATCTATCTACACACTCACACACACATACGCATATCTCATATTTTCATTATTCACTAGGCTGTTGAAAGGCTGATTTCATATCTTGGCAACTGTGAATAGTGCTTTAGAAACGGGTATATGGGGATATCTTTTGTATGCTGACTTAATTTATTAGGATATTATCCAGGAGTGGGACATCTGGATCATACAGCAGTTCTAGTTTCAGTTTTCTGAGGAATCTCCACACAGGTTTCCACAGTGATTTATTAATGTATATTCCCACCAAAAGTGTACATGTTCCCTTTTTCTCTATATCCGAAACCAGCATTTGTTATTTACTTATTTAAACATTAACCATTCTAACTGGGGTATAGTGGAATCTTATTTCAGTTTTGATTTGCACTTTAATGGTTGAACATATTAAGTGTTTTTTAAATATATGTATTGACTATTTCTTCTTTTGAAAATTATCTATTCAGATAATTTAGCCATTTTATTGGGTTACTTGTTTTATATAGTTCTATTTTTTTAGTTGCTTATATATTCTAGATATTCACCTTCTGTCAGAGGAATAGTTGGCGAAGAGTTTTCTCCCATTCTGTAGGTTGTCTCTCTGCTCTGTTTATTGTTCCCTTTTCTTTGCAGAAGCTTTTAAGCTTCATGTAGCCCCACTTGTGTATTTTGGCTTTATTTTCTGTGCTTTTGGAGTCCTATCCAGAAAATCATCATCTGTGCTGACATCTTGAAGTGTTTTCCGTATGGTTTCCTCTAGCAGTTTCAGCATTTCAGGTTTTACATTGTAGGCAGTCACCTCTTATCAATACCCTGTCAGCATGCATACCAATCCAGGACACACAGATACACGCAGCATGTACACTCGTCCATGCCAAAGTGAAACAGCAAGAAGTGAGCTTTGAAGGTGCACGCAAACTTTGCTCCAATACCCCCTTCTTCTTACACAACTTACAGTTTCATACACGACTTTAATTAAGGAGGAGTTTACCATGTTCTGAAAGTACACCAGTAAATGCCCCTCTGCATTTCCTTGGAGTATTGTATGCATTTATACGTTGCTTTATTGGAAGGAATATACATTGTAAAATTTGAAAGCAACATAGTATTGCATAATATTGACTAGGATGGGGTTCAGAAAGAGATGTGAAGAGCTGACAAGCCATTCAGTATTTTGAGAAATGATTTTTTCCCTCCCTTAGAAATAGATGAATCTCTTTGTACCATTATTAACTGGAAATACAAAATATTATTAAAATCTTCGGTAGTTAAGCATATTTTCAATCACATCGGAGTATAACCACTAGCTGTGTATGGTGGCACATGCCTGAAATCCCAGCAGCTCAAGGCGCTGAGGCAGGAGGATCTCAAGTTCAAAGCCACCTCAGCAAAGTAGTAAGCCCCTAAGCAACTTAGCGAGCTCTGTCTTAAATAAATAAATAGTTAATAAATAAATAAGGCTGAGGATGTTGCTCAGTGGTCAAGTCTCTCTCTGGGTTCAAGGTACCAGTAAATAAATAAATAAATACATCCACTAATAAATGTACTTTAGGTTTCAAATGCAAGAAAGTGCCATGGAATTAGGCCCATCCCTGATTACTGAAAATGTTCTTGATGCCGTTAATGCTGTTCCTTTATTCTGGGATATAGAAGAGTGCTATGTGACTCCATTACAGATTGAGAAACCCAAGGGAGGATAGGAGGTTTCTCAACACATTGAGCACAATCATAAAAAGGAATCAAGGGCTTCTGACTCACTGTCTGGTGTTTTTTAAAGGCAAACCACACTTCGATGTTTAAATTCGTAGCCAAATACCTCCAAACACCACGAACCTCAGGGACTGTGAAGGGGTCAGGCCACTTGGAGGATAAAAAAGAACTGGATCCTCTTGAGCAAGTGTTAAGCGTATCCCAGAATTATGTTGCTGTCTTAACTTTGTTTACTGAAACATAAAGTTAAAGACAGCAAGGGGCTGATTTTGGGAACTATACTCAATACCTGGACACAAAAAGAAAAGCAGCAATTGAGGGTAAATGGCTACTTGAAGAAGGTAACAGAGAACCAAAGAAATGTAAACAAAACATTTTCTTTTATTTTTTTTTAAGAGAGAGGGACAGTGAGAGAGATAAAGAGAGAATCAATTTTATTTAGTTTCTCATGTGGACTTCGTTGCTCTGACATGGTTGTTGTCTTCGATGTTGTGTATGTGGTGCTGGGGTTCTAACCCACAGTCTTGTGCATGCCAGGCAAGCACTGTAACTGCTGAGCTACTACTCCAGCCCCAAACAAAACCTTTTATATTGAAAGATGGCAATTGAAAGATGGAAAAATAAATATTCATATCATCTGTAGGACACTCAGAAGAAAAGGTGATGCTGTTGGCAGAAGACATTTTCCCTCTTTGTTTTTTTAAGAACCTCTCTAATTTTCACTCTCCTAAAATTGGAACCTGAGACAAGGGCTTGGGAAGTTGATTGATGAGAGGATCAAAGACACTCACATGAGGGGCAGAAGTGAAATGGAGAGGAATGGAAAGTCAATAACAGTGTGTCTGATTGAGTTGCCACTGTAACTGTCCCTACTTCCTGGTACTTTGGGGCAGCACACAGCACACCACCAGCATTGTCTGTTTTATCTGGGGCCTGGAGTCTGTAGCCCCAGGGTGGTTTGCCCAGTGGTTGAGGATCACCCTCAGGGGCATTGCCCTCCACCCCTTCTAGGGAATCTTCTGGCACAGTTGTCCGGCAGCCTCCCACTGTGTGGGAGAGGCTGTTGCAGTGGGCAGCTACCAAAACAAGGTGAATCTGAGGCTGTGTGGAGCCCTTCCCTACACCTGCATCTGAAATCAGAGGTAAGTTTGGAGTATGTAAGGTGAAGACAGTAAGTGACTGTCACAGTCTGGCTCCTGCACTACTGAGGTACCTTGGAGCTTCGGCTTGAGGTTTCTTAGCCACTGAATCTTAGTGTAGCAAACTACTTACACCACAGTTCCTCACCTCTGTCCTTCACATTCATTCTAGATTTTCATTGCCTTTGTTTAGAGATTGAGCTGACTTAATTTGTTCACCTGATAGGTTTACCTAGGTTTTTAGCCCTGAAAGGTTGAGCCTCAGTTGGTGAGAGTGCTCATTTACCATATTCTTATAACGTGAAATTATCAGGAGTCCCAGTAAGTATCAGTCATCCGATTCCTCATGACACAGTCAATTACATCACCTGCTATTCTAAGTCCTTTATTTATCTGCTGGTCCATGAACATGAGGAAAGCAGTTACTGGCTGGCAGTTATTGAGGTAGGGGCAGGAGAATAGTTTTTGTGTGTCCCGGTACCCGTATTCTTCTGTTTGGAACCAGAACCCTTGCATGACCAGAGCTAGCATTGTGGGTTTTGGAAGCATATCTGCAAGTGGATCATCGGCCGTGGTGGTTAGAGAGATCAGTATTATTTCTTTCCCTTGTTTCCCAGACCCATATATCTATTCTTGCACCATGTAGTGGCCATTGTTTGAATGCAGATACCACATCCTGGAGGATGATGTCCATACCTTGGAGTGTCACAGCTAAGCACATGCATTTTGGCTGCAAATTAACTTTGGTAGCTGCTAAAATCTGTCTACAGTATCACAAAGGAGAATTACATGATTTAGGTCAGAGAAAAACTGGTAGAAGTCTACTTCATTCTGCTACCTCTCTAAAACCTTCCAATATGCTCTTCCTATCAATCAAAAACCTGAAAAAGTAAGCACTGTAGCCCGGGCTCATTCAGCTTTCTTTTCAATTGTTTTATCCATCACTTCCTTTAGCTTTTGATTTCAATTGACTTTTTCTTTTCTTTTCTTTTCTTTTTTTTTTTTTGAGAGAAGGACATTGAGAGAGAGAGAGAGAGACAGACAGACAGACAGAAAGAATCAATTTTTATTGAGTTTTCCACATGGCTTTCGTTGCTCTGACACTTAATTGTGTACGTGGGTGCTTAGGTTTGAACCCGTGAACTTGAGCATGCCAGGCAAGCGACATAACAGCTGAGCCACCGCACCAGCTCCCTCAATTGACTTTTCTTGGATGCACTTTCCAGTTAAAGTATTTTTCTGCATTTTTAAATGAAAATCAATGTAGGTTTTGGCTCCTTTAGCCAGCAGAATAAAGACTCAGGTATGCTCTTATTCCATCCACAGATGGAGGAGGAAGCAGGAAACATGGAGAATCTTCATAAATATGCGTGTTCTTGTCATACATGTTTTATGGAAAAACTCAAGTCCATAGTGAATTCTTACATATTTTAATACCCCTTCCTCAAAGTATCTAAGGGTGCAGCATCTAGGCTGGCTCTGGCCCTTCTCTGAATATTCTGTGTTGCTTCTTTCACACACTGTCTGTGCAGTGAGGTCTACTTTTTGCTTCTAAGCCAATATTTATTAATCCTTGATTGTTCTTTTAAAAATGATTATACACTTATTAAAAGACTAAATTTCAATGATCACTTATTGAGTTAAGTCTTTATTATTGCATGTCCTTGGAATGTTTTGCTTCCCTTCATTATAATCTGCAAAATATTACACAATACTTGTAACTGTGAAAAACGATGGTGTGATTTTACAATTCTCCATTTATCTAACCCAAGCTCTCTTCCCAAGCTCTGTTGTGAGAATTCTCAGTAAGTAAAAATAGAAAGAAGATGCCAGGAAGCCTTAATTCCTACTAGAGTACAAGCTGGAAACATTCTCTTTTCACTTTGTCACATTCTTTCCCTGGGTCACTATTAAATACCTGCTTCAAGCAGCATTTAGGGTTGTTACTTTTTACTTTTTTCATGCCCAATCTCTGGGTTTATACTATTATCTATTCCACATATTTTTAGTTCCTAGAAATTGTATTGCTTTATTGATAATCAGATAAAAATATAATTATCCATTGACAGTAATTCTTATCTTATAAAATACATATGGGACTATTAATAATGATTTCCTGCAATATCACGTTTCTCACTATTAATAATGATTATCCTGCAATATCACATTTCTCTTCATAAACAAGAGCTTGGATTCAAGCCACAATGTGACTTCATTACAAAGAACAAAATGGGAAAAGCAGCAGCAGAATAAAAGTACATAGAGACCCAAGGGCTCTGTGACCTGTGGCTCTCCACCCCAGTGCTCTCCTCTTCCCTTTGGCAGCTGGAATAGTGGGAGAATTCTGTAAACAAGATCCAGAGAGTGGGACTGAAATCAGTTTGTGCCTCAAAGAAACTTCTAGTTATTTTGAATGATATTTCCTTAGTTTTTATTTTCTCATTTCTCAGATCATTAGCAGATCTTTCACTTTGAATAAGCTAAAGTTTGTTATCCTGAATCTCTCTGAATATTTTTAAATTTAAAAATTTCTACAATAGCAAGATCCAAGGTGTTGAATATTGTAGTCATTATACGGGTCACTATGACTGACTTTGATGTGATTATGCCTTATCACCAAATTCAAAATCGTGGTTACACATGGACTCCAATCAGGAAGGATCCTCAAGGGTTTCAACTGTAGTGGTAATATTTTAGTTTATAAAGAGATGGTGGACATGCAGCTATTTATTAGATTATATTTTTACTCTTTTAATTTTTGAAATATTTGTAATATGTTTACTACTCAATAAAGAAAGGATAATGATTATTTACCTGTCAATATTGAGGACGTCTTATTTGCTCTACATCCACTTATAAACTAATTAGTAAAACACTAATTAGTTCTGATAGGTTTTCATGCAAGCTCTCCCATATATTTACTTAACAGAAAGGAAATTTTAAAGGTCATGAAAAAGTAGTGCTAATACGCAATGATTTTTTTATTTCTACCTTTTCATACTGGGGATTGAACCAAGAGGCACTTTACCACTGAGCTTCATTCCCAGTCCTTTTTGTTTTTTTGTTTTGGGATATATTCTCCCTAAGTTGCTGAGGCTGACCTCAAACTTGTGATCCTGCTTCAGCCTTTCAAGTTGCTGGATTTATAGACATGTGCCACCACATCCAGCTATGGGAGGATTTAAAAAATATATACACCATTCCCCTGCCCCATTTTGTATATTATTTGCCTTGCCCCAAGGCCTAATATAATAGAGTGGGCCCAGAGAACATTGCAAAGATGTAGAACCTGAAAAAAAATCTTGAAAGAAGTCAAGTTAGATAAATTTTGTTTTGTTTTATGTTTTGTTTTTCCTAGAATAGTAATTCTCAATAGAGGTGATTTGCCCCCCATGGGACATTTGCAAGGTCCAAAGATATTATTTGTGTCATGACTTGGAGAGGAGGAGTACCTGTTGGGTAGAGGCCAAGAATGTTGCTAAATATTCTCCAACATATAGGATGTCCCCACTTCCTCCCCGTTACAACAAAGTATCTGGTCCAAGATGTCGATAGAGCTGAGCTTGAGAAAATTTTTTTCTGGACTGCAGGTGATGTGAGTTGAAAGGGAAGATCATGACAGGACAGATATTGATGTATTCCAAAGAAAATGACCTGTGCTTTCTCTCCCACAATAGAGCTAAAGAAGTGGTGAAACTTGAGCAAAATCTGTGGATCTGGTAAAAGCAATGTATTAGAGAAATCTATTCAGAGAAGGCCTCTCAAGACCTCTCTTGAGTATGTTTGTGACCCAGCAATGCCATGGAAGAAACACAATGACACATCTTTGCTTGATTCTTTTGCAAGAGAGTTGTATTAACACAGGAGCTTTGGAGGAGACACCTCACATCTAAAACATAACAGTCAGGAAGCTGGTGTTCATATTTAAAGGACTTGGTATTTAGTTATACACTTATATCCTTGTTGATTGACTTGAATAGCCCCTTGCCACCTCCAATATATAATAATCATTGCACATACACATACACATACACACACACACACAAATTGCATGCATGGAATATCTTCATCTCACTTTGCCATATTTTATTATCTTAATCATGGAGGAATTTGTAAATTCCACTATCTCCAATTCAAAATGTGAAGCTGATGCTCTACAATAAATAATATTCTTTTTAAAATTGCCTCTTTATATTCCTGGTAGAATGATGTATTAATTGTGGAACATTCTAACATATAATGTGTAACACACTTTATACGATCTCACGCTCCCTGGCTTTAGTCTTTGTATTATCATACAGAAATCAATATTTGACTGATATTTATTTCAGAATTATGTTAAGATACTTAGAACACTCCTGGATAGATAGATAGGTAGATAGATAGATAGATAGCACCCTTAACATGGATAGCTCTTGCAAACAGCAATCAAAAATTCTCACTTGAAAAGATTACACTTATTCCAAATGAGATGCTTATTGGCAACTATTAGCATGGGTAAAGTACCTTTAAATGAAGATCATCTGTATTACTGAAGTGTGGAGTGTAACGAAATGATGATGGACTTTACCAGCTACTCCATGTTTCTGCTGCAATATCAAAACACATTCCTGAACACCAGCATTTCCATAAGCCAATAAAGCAATGACTTGGAAGGTTAAAAACCTTAGGCCACAGACCAATTATGCAAAAATGGTTTTAAGTTATGTTCAAGTACTATTTTTAAAATATTCATGTAATTAGAAAATAAACATTGTGCAAAAGTCACTTATTTCCTGACTCATCCCTGAAGTGTCTCAAGGCAAGTCACCAAATTTGAGAAATGCTGTTTTAAGGAAGATTTTAAAGTGGTACAGAGAGTTAATATCTTTAAATGTTCTTTGGTATTTGCTTTCTTTGATCTCCTAATGCAAAAAAAAAAAAAAAAAAGAATGTAGTGTGAGTACTTTTGCTAGTAGACACCCTATTCCACGGCTTGCAGTTTTCTGACAATAAATCCCAGTGTATCTGATGCCAATCATGTTTGTGGTCTCTTAACCAGGCTCCTCAGACTGTGACCAATCCTTCATTATTTCCATTGTCTGATGGTCAGGTCAAATTTCTACGAGTTGGATTTAATTCATTATGTGGACACAGGCCTTGAGCAAAACCACATGAAAGGACTGTACTATGTTGCTCAGTTGGGCACATGCAAATGGCAGAAAGTGATGAAAACACTAGACCAGAGGTGGAGATACACAGGGACAACATGATCCACACACTCATTGCAAAGTCTATCAGAGATCTTGATAATTACCATTCAACTCTGATCTCCAAGTGTGAGGGCATATATTGTAAATGATGAAATTAATTCATTTCTTTGTACTCACTGAAATCTTAAATGAAATAAAGTTTTACTTTTAGTGCTGTACTGATTTACACACCTGCTGAAGCAGAAAGTTGTCTAGAATGCATTTGTTGCACATTTATATAAGCCACGAACACTTGGGTGTATACAGATATGGTTTTATTATTGAAGAGTTCACAGTCTAGAGAGAAAGAGGCATTTTATAACACATAAGCTAACAGAAGTTTAAGGATCTGCAAATTTAAACTAGATTTCATACCTATTAGCCTTGCTTCAAACAAAGAAAACCTCATCCAGCTCTTAAGGCTAATGTGCTACATTTCTATATGTAAACTGCTCAACACATGTTATCTATTGGCAGCTATCAGCTCTTGTTATGGAAATTTCTCTCTTCCCCCTTTCCTCTAGTTGTTAAACAGTGCTAGCTGCCATTTAATGGATGCTTGCCACATGGTACATATTTTGCCCAAATATTTCATTTAATCTTCTCACTAATTCTCAGAAGTAGCTTCAGTTCATTCTGATATATAGTTTGGAAAAAATCTTCAGAAAATCAATTACTCAAATTTTACTCTAGTAATCCTAGAGCCAAAATTTAAACTACACTTCTCAACTAAATTTTTCAGTCTGATGTATGGGTAGATACTATGGAAAACTGAGATCCTACTGCTTAGTTCTCCGGCTCTATGCTTGGGGGGATTTTCTCTTTTATCCACCATTTTCTCCCCTTTGGAGCAAAGAAAGACACAGCAATAGAGACTTACTGTAATTTGTTGGGTGTTGAAAACATGCAAAGTGAATTCGATGCAGTTTTATAACATTTCCTCTCTGCAGCTGGCTTACAGAAAGGATGAATTTGTGGCTTCTGTAAATGGAAAAATAGGTGTTTGAGCTTATGTTTCCCAAATTCAGTGGCTTGTAGAAGAATCCATATTTCTAGGCATAGCATATCATGTTATAATCTCAATTCGTTCCAAAGTACTAAGCAATCAAGAAAGAATTGGACAAGTGTGGTCCACGTGGAACAGAGATTGATGAACCGTGGTCAGAGGACTGCTTAGCTCCAGCAGAGCCTATGCTACCTCTTGACCAACATGCCCTTCCTGAGTTTTCCCCATTCTTTCACAAAGAAAACCACGTGTGATTAAACTGAATTGTGAAGAACACTCAACTGGCTTACTGAGTGCTTGTTTTCATTGTTTTGGATTTCAATATTTAATGGTGTGATGTATTACTTTTTCTATAAAAGTAGTATACAGCTGAAATTTATTAAATGGTTAACCATTTGCTAGGACTATTCTAAGCACTTTACATTAATTCATTTAATCTTTAGAACAGATCCATGAGATAGGTATTCCTATCCCACATTCACAGATGAGGAAACCAAGACCCAAAGAATTTAAGTAAAATGGTCACAATCACAAATTTAGTAAAAATGAGAAGCTGGATAGCCAGATACAGATCTTGGATTTTTGATCTTGAGATAATACTGTTTCCCGTGCTCTTCCAAAAGTTCAGAATATAGCAAGGTGTGGTGGCACATGCCTGTAATCCCAGCAGCCCAGGAGGCTGAAGCAGAAGGATGGCAAGTTCAAAACTAGCCTAAGCAACTTAGCAAGACCCTCTCTCAAAATAAAAAATGGGCTGGGATGTGACTCGATGGTTGAGCACCCCTGGGTTCAATACTTGGTACCCCACCAGAAAACACTTGGGAAGTATCTGAGAAAATAAACGTCAACTTGAACTGCATTGCTAAAAGGTAACCATTGTCTATAATTTTAAAACCCTACATATACATGTATATAAAATATGAACAATTTAAATTTTTAAAAACACTTTGGATATTATAATGACTTATTTTTCTATGATCTATCACTGTTTAATTATTTCCTTATTTTAAGAATTAAAGTTGCCCATTTTATACCACTAAAATACTACAACAACATTTTTGGCTTTAAAGTTGTTTATGCAATTATTTAAGATTTCCTTTTGGGATATATTTCTAGAAGCATAATTCCTATGCCAAGGACATGACTTATTTTAAAGCTCTAACAGTTTTTGAATAAAAATTTATTTGGAATATCCCATGAGACTTCCTATTTTTTATGCCTACTGACTTCTACTTACATTTATGTAGTGACTTTTACTTCCCTAAGAATTCTGAGTTTCCAATCATTTAGAGGAAACGTGAATTTCCAGTAAATTAAATGTGAATTTAACAAACTAATGTGTTTGCAATTTGGGGGTTGTGTTTTCAGCCAAGCCGACCATTTTACTCCTTAAGCATAGACTTTGGATTCTTCAGTGCTTTCTGGAATGCAGTTTTGCTTGTACTGCCATTTATCCAACCAGAAAGTCAGACTTTTCTTCAATTGTTTCCAAGGTTGCTCCTCCAGGCTTTTGCATTCTGTCTGCCTCAACATTATTCAAATATGATTTCTACCTCCTGGTGGAAATTATTTTACTTTGATAGCTCCTCTGATTACTAAAAAGCTGCTTCTTTTTTCCTTTTTTCCTGGGCCAAAGAGACCTTGCATTTGAGTTGAGCTGTGTCTTCCCACAGCCTTTGGCACCCCTGCTCTCTTCCCCTTTGCGCTGGGCTCTTCGGCCAGACTTTTACTTAGAATTGTTGAGTAACATATTATAGCTGGGCATGAGGGAGCGGGAAAATCTTCCAACCCACAAAATGTCTCAAAGGCTTAAAGTGAGATGAATTCAAGATATGTTGATAAATGGAACTGGGATTCTTCACATGAAACCACTGAGTTATAAGTTCACTGAGAGAAGGAAAGGTCCATTTCTCAATTGCACACTTCAAATAAAAGCAGATTAACAGAAATTACTTAGCTGACAAATAACTCGACTTTTAAACAAAGACCAGGAAGAGTTCAGTGAGTTGCAAGGAGACCATGGGAGCCTTCAGAAGAACATTAAACATTACTGTTATCCACAACAGCTTCCTGTTTAGGTGAGATGTTGGCATTGGTTGTATAAAAACAGAAATCCAGAGGAGCAGAATCAAGTTCAGGATTAGCAGAGAAGACCCAGAATACCTAAGGTCTAATTCTAAACTTGACAGTGAACCAACATATTTGGACAAGTTACTTTAACTTTTATTTCTTAATAAGAAGTGTTGGTTAGGAGCAAAATATATAAATTATGAACCTATCTATCCAGTTAGGTTCTTAATTTAGAGAGGAGGTAGAAATAGAGATGTCACCATTCAATTTATAATCCATGTCATCTTTTAAGAGAGAGTGTGTGTTCTAATATTAATATTTACAAAATTTTTGGAATGCAAAAGTAATTGCTATGTTCTAGCATATGGTATTGGAAATCATTCTAAATGTCTGTCATTTGGTGGAGGCATTTAACTGGGGTAAAAGCCTTGTGAAAATATTAATTGATGACATTATACCCTTTAGATTTTTACCTCCTGTAAAAAGAAAAGTACCAACTCATTCTGTCAATCACGTGTTTATGGAATTTTGAAACCATGGGAAAGGGAACATGGTCTTTTTCTTTTCTTTCTTTCTTATTTTTGTACTGGACATTGAAAGAAACCAGGCCACTTTACCACTGAGCTATATCCCCAGTCTTTTT